>JADRCC010543986.1:0-10516 GCA_019843855.1 Hylomyscus alleni
TCCTCTTCATTCTTTTCATATTCCTTAATGTCACACCAAGGATGGAGTTAAACCTTCATACACTCTACCTTCTTCTCCAGCCACAGTATTCTGTCTATTCCTTGCCTCTGCTACAGTTAACCCTGCCTCAAAGGCTTGTGTGTGAAAGGCTTAGTCTTCAACGTGGTGCTGGGAATTGTGGGCTGATGAGGAGGTGGAGTCTCCCGGGAGGTCTTTAGGCCATTAGAAGAGGTTAATGGGATCCAGGTCTTTTCTTCTTTTTCTCTTTGGCTTTTTGGCCACAAGGTGAAAAGTTTTGCTTTGTTACACATTCCTTTTGTTATGTCTTGTCTTTGGGCCCTATACTGTGGGTCCCCAGACAACAGTTGATCATGGATGTATATATGTGTATGCATGTTTCCATGGGTGTGGGAACACATATACCCATGTGTGTGCACATAGAGGCCTAAAGGAAGGAGGAACCAGGTGTCTTCCTCAGTTGAACTTGGACCTCAGCTGGCTTTGTCACTGGGTCCCACACACTGGGATTACAGGTGGGCCACTTTGCGGCACAGCTTTTTGTATAGGTTCTGGGGATCGGATCCAAGCTCCAGTCCTTACCCTGGCAGCAAATCATTTATCTGTTGAGCCATCTCCCAGTCCAACTTTTTCTCTTTATGAGTTGATCAGCTTGGTTATTTGCTACAGGGACATGAAGCTTTCTAACAGGAGCCCTGGCGCTGCTCTTCAGTTTCTGCAGCACAAGGTATTCCTTGTCTGGCAGCCCTGGGCAGTGTTTCCTCCTCTGTCTGGTGAGTCCCAATATCTTTCCAAGTGGTATTGTCTTTGAAGGAAGCTCATTAACATGCAAGCTATTTACTGGGAGGTGAAACCACAGGATCTCCTGAGGGGACACTCCATCCTGTGTGGAGCTTCCTTAAGTTCACACAGGAAACAAATCAGAGGCTTCAGGAAGTCCCTGAAACTGGCCAGATTCACTAGGTCCCTCCCTCCTAAAGCATATATATATATCTATGCTGGGAGATACTCTCAGACTAATGGAGCTACCTGGAAAGGACACTCTCTGGCCTGCTGAGCTTCCTGCAAGCTGTAGTGTGCCGAAGGTTTCTAGCCTTTGTGAGCTGTCGCTTAGGCTGGGGTGGGCTTTGCTGGTGCCGATGTCTCTGAGTCACTTATGCTCCTTTACCCTTTACCCACACTCCTGTAAGTAACTCCTCACCCAGACTGTAAGTAACCCCAGGAAAACTCATTGGCTCACCCAGTTGGATTTGGCGTTACTCTTGCTTCCATCTGTTGTAGATTTTCTGCTTGGGTGGTAGCTGGGGGTAGACCTTTATTTATACCTCTCCAGGAATTGAACCACACAACACTACAACACTCAGGTCTAAGTGTCCCTGTGTGAGGTGCTTTCTTGCTTACCCATTTAAGTTGGGTTCTCTATAACCTCAAGGGCCATCTCATGACTCTGTTGTCCTTCATAGTTTAAGGCACCAGGTGGATGCCTAACGCTCCAGGGTCCACCAGGTTTCTAACAGTTTCCAAAGCTGGTTGGGTCTCTGTCCCAGGCTGCTGATAATCCAGTCTTGGAGAGACAGTAAAAAAATGAGCAAACAGGAAGCTTGCTTTCCAGTGTGGAGTGTTGATATGATGGGACCTTTACCGGGTGGGACCTACTGGCAAGTAACTGGATAGTGAAGGCTCCACCCTCAGGAATGAGTTACTTCTGTCTCTCTAGACACGTTTGTTATACAAACTCACACCTTGACCCTTTCTGCTCATGACAACTTTCCACCTCCCTACCACACTGTGGTGTAGCCTGGAGGCCTTCTGCAGGATGCTGGTATTGTGAGGCCTTTGCAACTTTCAGGAGACGAAATCATGAGCTAAATGAACCTCTTTATTTTGTAAGTTATCTAGACTTAGGCGTTTTATCACAGCAACCAGCACAAAAGAGCCAAGACAATGAATGAATGGCCTTGATATGTTGTGTCAACTCATGGGAGGGAAAAGAAAGGAACTTTGCAAGGGTGGTGGAGGTGGCCCTATGAGGAAAAAACGAGAACATTCAGACAAAGGCTGGACCAAGAACTTTGGGGTAGGAGAAGGGAAAAGGGAGGGGAGGAGGGAGCCGGAAGCAGAAAGACCCAGGTTGAGTTCTAAAGGCAGACAAACCCCCAAGTTCTGTTGCCTATGAGGAAAGTATGGGTAAGGGTGGAGAGGTAGGCAGGGTCCTGTGTGTCCTTGCTTGCCAGGTCATGAGGACATATCCCCCTACCTCCTCCTCCAGTACTGAGCACTAGTTCCTAGCAGCTCTGCACATAACACATGTTGGATGACTCCACCCCTGTTGCTAATGAGATTAACTAGACCTCCCCCTCCTCTCCTGGCTTCCAGGCCCTCCCTGTTTCCTGGCGGTGTCAAAGAGAGCTTTGAGCTCAGCCCTGGCTGAAGGACCACCAATTTTGATGTAGGTTAGCCTGCGTTTCATCCACAGCTCACTGACGTGTCTCTGTATCTCTCGGGGGATCATTGCCTCCACAACAAAAACGGCCCCCCTGTAATTTTCAGTAACAGCCTTTAGAATCTTCTAGAAGCTCACTAATAATTTCTACACAAGGCTCTCCCTGAGTCAGAACGGCTGTGTGTGTACTCCCTCCCTGGTGCTGCCAGCTGCCAACAGCCTGGCTGGAACTCTGCACAGGCCCTACTTCTAGGGACTGACAAGAAAGATGTGCACAGTTTTTTTTTTTTTTTTAATATGCAATGAAATGTCTAGACAGGTCCATCTTTTCTGCATTTGATGTGGAATCTTTGCTAGGCACAGGGGACTCTAGAATCTAAAACAGCTTCAGCTGATGAGACCCCGCCAGAGAGGTCTGTGTCACAATGAGATCTTTATGCTGACGGGGTCTTTAATAACCCCGGGCCAGTCCAGCTTTTTTTTTCCTCCCACATGAAATTAATTTATTGGCTGTATGGCTCAGACGTCACTTGGCTCTCGCTTCTGCTCACACGCCCTAGCCTCTTTTGGAAAAGATGTATTATTCTTAAGAATGAGTGTCTTGTAATCCTTCTGACTCCGTGGGTCCTTCAGCTTCCACGAGGGCTGAGAAACTACCTCAGAGTCCCATATTTTTGTATGTGCATGGCTGTGTGCTCAAAAGTGCCGTGGATGTGTGAAACGGGGCTTGAGAAAGGCTGGAAAGCTTGTGTGTGTGTGTGTGTGTGTGTGTGTGTGTGTGTGTGTGCATGTGTGTTAACCCTGACACAGAAAAACATGGCTGGGAAATAACCCTAAAGTCCACAGCGTTCTTGTGATTACCCAGATTGAACATCCAGCCAAGAGGAGGAGCCAAGAGACAGGTGCCTAGATTTGAACCCCTATTCTGCCCTGTACCGGTGTGACTTTGAATGTGTTGGTTTGTTACTCTAACAGTCTCGATTTTCTTGCTTGCAAATGAGAGTCATAAAAATGCCATGGGCGGATGAAATAGGTCCATCTGTGTGCGACCCTGGCAGCAGCGCCTGGCAAGTGGTAGGCACTCTATAAATGTCAGATGATGGGGTCATGGTGACCTCCTGTGGCTGCTCTCCTTGTGATGGGCTAATTGCCTTGTTTGGGGAGGAGGCCCTCCCCATGCCCCGTTCCATTTGATTTAAAGGAGGCTACATGTTGATATTTACTTATGTTCCATCTGGCTCCCATACAAGTCCCCACCGGAGTCTCAGGACTGTGCCAACCAGACCCTCAGTGAGTTTCCCACCAGCCTGTGTGGTCTGGCCTTCCTCCACATGCCCACCATCCCTTCCTGCTTTGGAACCAGCCTTGTTGGTGTGTATGCATACTATTGCCTTCCTACCTCTTGTCTACACCGTGAATCTACCCTTCTTCGTGCCTACCTTAATGTGGCCTGCTCCAGGAAAGACCCAGACTCTGATTGGGTCTGGTTCGCTCTGGAGACATCCCTGGAAGACAGGAATGGTAAGCTACTCTGTCTTCTAGAACCTTTCAGATCAGGAGGACCAGACAGGGGCTTGTCCACATCTGTGGAATGGAATAGATAAGGTCTCTTTGTGTTATGGTTTGGATCTGAAGTCTTCCCTCCAGCGTACACATGCTGAAGTCTTGGGGTCTTTGGGAGGGGATGGGTCATGAGGGCCCTGACCTCATCAGTGGGTTAACTCATGATGGATTCATTGCCTGTAGGACATGGAGAGCCAGTGAGAGGCCAGGAGATGAGGCTAGGAGGAGGAAGCAGGCTGCTGGGGGCTGGGGGGGATGTTCTCCAAGGAGATATGTTAAGTATTTCTGGTGCTGGTACAAAGCACCAGACAAGGAAAAAAAAAAAACCAGTAAGAAACTTAACTGAATATATATGTGTTAAAATTAAATTTTTTTTTTTAACTTAAAAACACCATCATTTTATTTTTGGAGAATGCCACACCTGCATAAAATATATTTTGATCAAATTCACTTCCCCTTCTCCTCCAGCTCCTCCCAAATCCACTCTACCCCTCTCGTTCAGCTTAGTGTCCTCTTCTTGAATTTTTATTTACTTATTTTTACAATCCACAAAGTTCAATTTGTGCTGCCCAAATATTCTCGGATGTAGGGCCCATCCACTGAAGCATGGCCAGCCTACCAGGGATCGTATCCCTAAAGAAATTGGACCCTCCCTCTCTCCAAAGTCATCAACTGGAAAGAGCTCCCTAGGGCTAGGGTGTGTATTAGGTAGGGTTTCATTGCTGTGAAGAGACACCATGATCGAGACAACTCTTATACCGGCAAACATTTAATTGAGGCTAGCTTACAGAGGTTTAGTCCGTTATCTTCATGGTGGGATGCATGGCAGCGTCCAGGCAGACATGGTGCTAGAAGAGTCAAGAATTCTACATCTTGGTCTTAAGATGGCCAAGGTTCTCTTTCGCAGTGGGAGGAGCTTGAGCACTAGGAGCCCTCAAAGCCCACCTCCTAATAGTGCCACTTCCCACGGGCCAGACATATTTGAACCAGCACAGGGTGGAAGCTAATGAGATCCTCTCCTCTCTACGGTAGGAAGTTAACCTGGTTAACACTGTGTAGGCGACCGCAGCTGCTGTGAGCTTGTGTGAGAAGTGGTCTTGTCAAGTCCAGAAGACACTTTCTGCTAAGGTCTCCCTAACCTCTGGCTCTTAGAGTCTTTCAATGCCCTCCCTCATGACGGTGCCTGAGCCTTTGGGAGGGGCTGAGCACTCCACTGACGTTCACTGAGCCTTGGCCAGTTATGAGTGGGAGGGAATGCTTGCACTCTGCCCCTCCCTTCTGATTCTATCTGCCGTGGGCGGGGACAGGTCTGCTGTACCATCTGTGTTGCGATGTTCAGCCTCACTACAAGACCCAGAGTCAATGGGGCTACGTGACCATGCTTCAAAACCTCAAAAACCACTAGCCAACATAAATGTTTTCTTCCAAGTGTTGACTCTCTCAGGTATTTCATTGCAGTGTTAGAGAAAAGACTAACATATTTTATCATGTTGAATTGAGTGTAAAATGCTTTTTGAGACACTTCTTACTATTTAAAATGCCGGCTGGTTTGGGACCAACCTGAACTGCACAGTAAGACTGTCTTGACTCCCCAACCCCTAAAATAAGACCAACTAACCAACCAATAAGGAACCTCTCCAATCCAATTAATTTTTAAGTTCATCTATATTAAAAGCCACCCATTTCACTAGACCCCTCTACAGACGTGGGCAAATGTGAACCCTCATCTAACCGCAGCCATAGTTAAGACACTGTATGGATTCACCAACCACAAATGCTAGTGAAAGTCCTTTGTCATCAAGCTCTTCCCGCACTGTTTCCTCTGGTAACTGCTGACACGTTCTGGTCCATGGTTTTGCCGTCCTGTATTCAGTATTTAGTTTAGCATCTGACATTTTCCATTTAGCGCCACATATTTCTAATTCACTCATATAGTGTATATCAGTACTTTGTCCCTTTTCATCGCTGAATAGTACTCCATGTTGCGGATGCCTTACAGTTTTGTTTTGTTTGGTTTTTTTGTTTGTTTTTTGTTTTTTGTTTTTGTATTGGCTCCTTGAAAAAATATTCAGTTTGTTTTCATTTTATGGTAACTAAGTATAAATTTATCCCAAAATATCTGGACTCAGGGTTTCAATGAGGACATCGATTTTCATTTTTGAGCATTGTAGGGAGAAAGCTACTTCAGGGGTCCAGGGAAGGTGGCACTACCCAGCCATTGCACTAGGTTTCTCCAAACGGCTTTACTCTCTTGAGCCAACAATGTGTTCACATTCCAGTTGCCTTTCTCCTCACCAGCGTTTGCTATTTTGCATTTTTGTGTTTTTGTATTTTAGTCAATGCATTAAGGATAGAGTGACATCTCACTGTGGGTTTAATTTGCCTTAACATCTATCGATACTGCACTCCCCTTACAGGTTTTATTTGTTGTTTGTCCGTGCTGGCAATGTATGTGCTCAAGAGTTTGCTTGACTTTTTATTAGTTTGTTTATTTTCTCATCGCTGGGTTTTGAGAATTCTTTATAACAATCTGGATTCAAGTCTTTCGTCAAATATGTGACTTGCAAATATTTTCTTACAAGCTGTGGCTTGTCCTTTAATTTGCCGAACGTTGTCCCTGGTAGAGCAGACGTTTTTAATTCCGATGGAGGCCAAGTCTTCGTTCTTTTATGGATCGGGCTGGTGGCACAGCCCCAGCAGTTTTTAATTTCGTTTTAATTCTCCTCAGACTGCGGGCAGTGTTAGGGTGTGGCTCCCAGGCGGTGGCTTTGTGGGGAGCTGGCTTCTGCTCCTCAGCCCTCCCTTGGTACAGCCCCTCCCATACACTGTGCCTTTCTGTCTGCATGTCCACTCCCTCCTGGGGTCTTCTCATTCTGGAAGCCTCACTGCCTTTTATGATCCCAAGTATGGCTGTGTTAGTCATCTCTTTACAGCTGTTAATAGACACCTGGCAGTCGCTACTTAAGCGCATTTACTTTTAACTTATGGACATTTCAATCCCCCATGGTGAAGAGGGCACGGCCGATCAGCTTCATCCACATGACTGGCACCAGTTGGGGTTGAGCATCAAAATGTAAACTTGGGTGGCACATTTTAGATCAGACTCCATCCATAGTGTTGGGACTACTGTGTTCCATTCCATGGGCTGCTCTAAGTTTTGAGTATCATAAAACAAAGCAGGAATTATCTCTGTGTCATGGGAAAAAAAAAACAACGGTTTGAATGTACTCTTACGTCTGGATACTGGTAGGTTCCACAGACCTGGGAAGTCTCGTCTTTTTCTCTTTGATCTCTGACTTCTGCCTACCCCACCCCTACCCCGTTTGTATCACTTGAATGGAAAAGTGGTCTCCAGATGCCTCAGGGTGCAGGTTATGCCAAGGGCAGGTCAGGACTTGGGCTACAGGGAGGTATAAAAGGTCCTGGGGTATATCTGGAATCTTCTTCCTCCCCTCAGTGGATCTGAAAGTCACATCCAATGTCCTGGGCTAACATCCTAGATAGAAGGAGAGGGAGAGCTGACGTTAACCACCGAGTGCTAGGGCTTAGAACCTGGGCTGTGCAAGGGGTGTCTTTCGCACCCAGGTCAACTGACTGTTGCTTACCAACGTTAAAAGTGTCAGCTCTCTCTGTCAACCCTGACCACGAGCCAGATCCCTGGGAATAAAGTAGACACTTTGCTCCAGGTGGCAAGAGACAGAATTTGGACTTCCGCCCCTGTTGGGAAGCACAAAGAACCTCTTCCTTTGTGGGGCCCTGCTCGACCCCCACACACACACGTACACATGGTTCTTAGGGAGAGTGGTTTGCTGCAGGTCTTTAAGCATGCTTATTTCACTTGAAGCCATATCCCCTGCTCCCTGCCCCCCATCCAAGTCTCAACGCAGCTGCGTGTAGTGGCTAGTGACCTTCTGCTGTGACTACCCTCCCTTGGGCCCTGGAATTGATTTTCTTCCTCGTGGCATGGAAAGATTCAAAGTTTGCCCCTTGCTCCCTGTCCCGAGAGACTGCCTACATTAGCAGCTTTGTTCGGGGACAGGGTGACAAATGCTGGCCATCCTTGTGGGAGGGGTAAGAGGGGGGATGTCCCTGGAGCATCTCCCAGTTTCTGAGCAGCGTCTGTGTCCCAGGGTAGCTGTTAGGTTCTGGGGACTCAGAGGGGCTGGCTTGGCCTTCAGTAGCTCCTTTGCTGACCTGGTTTTAATTCAGGAATCAGGTGGCTCTCTCTGTCTCATCTTTCAATGTCTGAGTTAGTCTTTAGAGATAGATCTCTTGCAGCCTCCCCTGCTGTGAGTGAAGAAAAGATACCAATTCTAGCTGAGCTAGCTTCTGTATGTGCCTGGTACTGTCCCCTTGGATAGGTGCCTCTTGACTTGAGCCACCAAAGTCCTTCCTACCACCTCTTTCTCACAGACCCTGGCCCTACTGATTGCCTACTGTTATGGAGGCCTGGGTCTCCCCACTTCCCTGCTGGTTCTAGCTCTGCCTTGTCTTAAAGGACCAGTGACAATTCTGGTTGCCTCGGGGATGTGGGGTGCACCAATGACAATTCTGGTTGCCTGGGGATGTGGGGTGCAGAGAGAAAAGTGAGTTTTGCTTCATCTCAGCCTCTGTTCTTTCCAGAACACCAAAGAGCACAGGCTATCACCGTTTCCCCCTTTCCCTCCCATCAGAGACGCTCAGTTCTTTGCCCTTCTGCGGCAGCTATGGCTATGTTTATAGAGAATGCATCAGGTCCTGTGTCACTACCTGCTCACTTCGAACAACTCAAATACTCTAAAGCCCTTTAACCATCTGTGTGCCAGCCTTGGGGTCTTTCTGCTTTTTACACCCTATTAATGCCTAGAAATTCTCCAGTGCCCCTCTGCCCTTCTTGATGGCTCTGTGTTCCTGTTCTCCTTCCTGCTTTAGCCTTAGGGCCCAGCACTGTTGAATGGGCCCCCTCCCTTGGCCCCATGTGACGGGAGTTTCAGAGTTTGCTTAGGCACCTCATGCAGGCATGGTGTTTTCCAGGTTCTATGGAGGCCCAAGGGAGGCAGGGAAACCGCAGGACTCTTTCCTTCTTTCTGGTGCTTCTGCACCGGCACCAGGGCATGGACAATAAGCAAGCATGTCAAGCAATAGGACAGGGTGTGACTGCGGGACCTGCATGGCGAAGCAGTACACTGACAGTATGGCCCTCTGAGAAGGGCTGAAGAACTCAAAAGAGTCCAGCCCCTCAAAAATAGGAGAGAAGGGTGCTTCTGGCAGGCACAACTGACTATGCAAGGTCAGGCCAAATGTGATGTGTTTCAAGGGCCTTCAGGGCATAGGTGAGGTACTACATTTCTTAGGCAGAGGGGATTGTCCCCACACATGCTTTCTCCCATCCTTTCAGTTACCATCTAGAAATATAATAGATGGGACTCGGAAGACCCCTGGGCAGTAAACTGCTTGCCATACAAACATGGGTCCTGAACCCACGTACAAACTTGGGAATGGTGGCATACACATGTTGTAGAGATAGGTGGATCTCTGGGTCTTGCTGGCTGGGCAGCCTAGCTGAATGCACAAGTCCCAGGCCAATGAAAAGACTGTGCCTCAACAAGCAAGCAACCGATCAAAACCAAAGTAGAGGGCATATGAAGAATGATACTCCAGGTTAACTCCTTGGCCTCCAATATGCACATGCATGATAAATAATAATAATAATAATAATAATAATAATAATAATAATAATAATAATAATAATAATCTTAGAAACATAACATTTCCTAAGTTGACCCTTCACGTGTGTAGTCATGCCCGAAGGAAAGATTACTATACCAAAAGGGAAGCCGACATAATGGCTGGTAACATGAACTGTACTCATGCAGCCAAGCTCATCCCCACATGCTGGTGAGCTGGAGTTGTGAGGAATTGCAGTTGGCCCATCTTGAGCCCTGGACCATGCAGAGCAGCCGGCTTTGATGCTCCTTGTAGCCGGATGTGTCAGGCTGCTTTCACCCAGAGCTGATTGAAGAACACTTCTAGATTATTCTTAATTCCCAAGTACTTCACTCATGTAAAACCACAGATAAATAAATAGCTATGAAAAGCTTTCCATGTAAGAACCATTTTGGCATACAGATTTTTAAGGCTCCCATTTAAAGGGTTCCCTTAACTGAAAAATCACTAAAATGTCAAATTATCATAAATCAAGATAATCCAGTAAAAAAAAAAAAAAACCTTTTAATTTCTTTTCATCTTTAAAAATTCAGGACATGGTGATGCACACTTGTTGTCCTAGAACTCAGGAGGCGGGGCCAGGAGGATCAGGAGTTGAGTGGATGCTAGCCTGGGCTGCAGAGTGCACCCTTATCCTACACAAACAAACAAGCAAGCAAGCAAAGTGTTGGTGTATTTGTTATAGCTCAGTGGTAGAGCCCCTGCCTAGAATCCCCCAGTGAGGGGCTGGGGGCGTGGCTCAGTGGTAGAGCCCCTGCCTAGAATCCCCCAGTGAGGGGCTGGGGG
>JADRCC010543990.1:1534-13272 GCA_019843855.1 Hylomyscus alleni
TGTATGTATGTATGTATGTATGTATGTATGTATGTATGTATGTATGTAAAATATGTATATATACATATATACACATATTTATGTATTTGACAATAATCAATGAATATGGCTATGTATTTGAAAGAGAACAAGTATGATTACTTGTGATGGTTTGAAAAGAAGAAAGTAAAGGAGGAAATGATATAATTACATTATAATATCAAAAAGTAAAGACATAATTAAAAAAAAACAGAAACATTCTTTACTTTAGCAATGAAATAACAAATCCTCAAATTCCCTTCCACTAACTGCACCCTAAATATTCTGATACACTTTATTTATTTGCATTCAACCTTTTGTTTCTTTTTATTTCCCTTGTGTCCTATGGCCTGTTTGGAAGTGTGGTTTTCAGTTAACACAAGTTTAGAGATTTTTCTCATTTTGCTGAGTTTATTGATTTGTACTTTTCTTGTAACCAGTAAAGGGAACATCTATGCTTCAAAAAGGTCTAGTCTTCTATAGCCCTGATAATGCTGCAGCTGAGGAAGAGCAGGTCCCATATTCTAGCCTGCCACACACATGGACCCTCTGGGTATCTTCCTCTATCAGACGGGCTTTTAGTCAGTCATCTTCAAGGTATTTGTCAGCCACTACTGCTCAGGGATGGATGAGTAATGTCTACCCTTCAGATTTCCATGCCACATGAGACAGAAGATCCCCTTACAGTTCCCATCCTCAAGCAAGACTCCCCAAAATTGATAAGCAGTGTGTGTTCCTATGTCATGTTCACTTTCCATGTTCTTAGCCACAGGACAGAAGTGTTGACAGTGTTCCCCCTAAGTGTAAGGAATTTGTCCTCCCTAGAACAAGCTTGATTATTTCTTTTTACCTTCACTGATCTATTTCTGTATTTGTCAGTTGATATTCACACTGACCAGTGGTTTTTTAGTTAGCCATGGATTATGGGGCTCTGGGTTTCAAGATCAAGTATTATTTTCATTAGTAGGTGATCAATAAATTGGTAGCTCAACATTGGATACCGGGGGCCCCTTTGAAAGGAGCTATGTTATGGACCTGCAATGTGTTTTGGTCCCCATTCTTCAGATCTTCCTCTCCTATAGGGAATGCAGTGGTGAATTCCACCTCCTATCTGACATTTAGGGTAAACTGTTGATAAAAGCTGAAGTCCTTCCATTGGCTCATCTGACCTCTATGAACCTTTCACTCAGGAACTCTGTTTTGATCCCAGGTCTAATCTTGTCTCATTCTCCACTAAGTGAGTGAGCTCTTCTGTGGGATTTTTGTTTCTTCAAATTAATCTTGATTGCTTGAGCAGTTTGTCATCTTGAGTTCCATTTAAGTCTCAGACACTGAGATTCAATGAACCTCTTCCATGACTATGATCTTACAGATCTCTGATTAGAAATGGACAAGAAAAACAAACAAAACCAAAACCAAACATTTGTGACCTACCCTGGAACCTCAACACTGTCATTGTTTGTCATATAGTTCATCAGGCATGGTAAAGTAGAAAACTTAAGTTAACCCTTAGAGAAGTCCATAGAGATCTCCACTCTACACCAAGCAACAAAGTGAGGCTTAGTATTATTACTGTTGTTGTTGTTTTACTTTTATTCTTTGGAAATCTCATGCAAAACATTTTGCACTCTCTAGACTCCTCTCACCTCTATCTACCAAACTTTATGTTATTTCTCTCTCTTAAAAAACAGAAACAAGGTGAAAAGAAAAACACATAAAAACATGGTGTGTTTTCTGGGTTGAACTGAGCATGGGACCTTCCCTGGGGCGTAGTTGATATACAAAGTTCAATCCAATGAAGAAAAATGTTTTCCTCTCCTCTAGAATCTATAATTGTAAATATGTTCTTGGGAAAAGATATCTACTTTTCTTCTGCATGCTGGGATTTTAGATAAGGAAAACTCTTGTCTAAAGAATCTCCATATTTGGAATTCAGTGAGTTCCTACTAAAAACTACAAGTTGTATTCTGAATTTTTGATGAAATTGGTATGATCATGCTATATTGAGTTAAGTCTATAGTGCTTAAACTAAAGGATATATAGCAGTCTGGACCAACAGGAAGTCAGAATAGTACCTTCTATCTTGTTATATAAGAATATACTTCATCTAGTACCAGCTGCATGTCAGAATTTATATATGTGGTCCTTCTGTCTAGCTTTTACATAAATAATAGATTTCCATGTATATAAAAAATATAAGACTTATGGTTGAAGATTCACATTCTTGACTTTCCTTCTGAGTCTTTATTAAATATTTATAAGGAATAAAGGCTAAATTTATTAATAATATAAATAACAATTGACTGACTATTGTTTGGTGATAAGGTTCATCTCCGGGGTGGGGAGAATGAGGAATATCCTGCCTGGTTGAGAGCAGCATCCTTGCAGGTGGTAGGTGAAGTATCTTGCCTTTCTGACCTTCTCCACTACTAAATTATGGTGCAAATAAGGTTTCCAGTTATGTCAAGAATCTTACATGCCAAATGGGTCCCCAGCAAATGCCAAGTGCCCATCCACCTGCTTCAGAAATCATTGACAGTGATCCATCCCTTAAGATATGTTTTAATCTTAAACCTTTTCAGTGAATGTGTATAGCGGGACTCTTCTCACTGAATTAAAAAAGATGCTTTAGGGGTGTGTGTATCTCAAATTTATAATCCGTACTTCATAATAAATACACAAATAGCACTAAGACATTTTAATAAAAATTGCCACAAATAATATGCTTGTTTTGAAAGTCAGACATGGCAGAACACTCAACTTAGAACCACAATAAGTAAATATAGATTGGATAAATAAAGTGAGGTGAGATTATGATACTATTGACAGCATGGATATTTCTGGATACTTTAAGAAAGGCAGCCAATCACTATGACCTAATTTTCACAGTGACAAAAAAATACAATTTTGGGTATTATGCTCCTTACTGTCTCTGAGATTCCATGAAGTCTTCAGACAGAAAGTGTTAGGATACAAACATAAAGTCACTTCAGATGTTTCCAAGAATGGTGGTCAATCATTGGCCTCTGACTTCATGTCTCCTTGTCCTTGTCCTAGAATGTTCTTTAGGTCCTTTTCTAACTTCAACTTTATTTCATACTCATGTCATGTAGCCTTTTCACCTCACATTCCGTTGGTTCGAGTCTCATGGCAAGGAAGACAGAGATGAACAGTCCTTGGGTTTTGTTACCTTCTCTCTTTAAAAATAGATCTCCATAATATGATATTGTCACAACTGAATGGAGGATTAGAAGGACAGTTATGACACAACAGACTTCAGTACATATTCAAAAGCTCTCAACCTATTTTTCTCCTAGTGACTGGCGGTACTTCTCTGACAAACTAATGAACTCCCAAGTTGCCCAACAACTGTTACACTTTAAGATACACTGATTATCATGAAATCTTGGCATGTTTATCCTCTTCATTCCTCAACTTTACCACTGTAGTCTCCTTTACCGTGTGTGTTTCTTGTCCCACTAGTAAACAAATAAGCCTATCGACTTACTCAGAGGACTCTCATGGATCATGGGCACTCTTTCCATAGCCATATTCTGGATTATAGCTGATTTCTTTTTGAGGTCTTTAACAATTTTCTTCTCCTTCAGTTCGTGCAGATACAGACTGTTAAACACATTAGAACTCATTCTACTGAGGAATGGGATGTCAGTCTTTCCTTCCTCCCAACACCCCCAAGTAATTTTCTCCACTAACAAGCTGCCAATCCATGCACACATATTTCAGAAGGTCACAAATTATAACACTCAAACTCACGTCTACCACTCCTAAGATTCTAGGTACTCAATCTGGAGAAACTTATGACTTTCTGAGTGGGGCTCACCTGTCAACTGTCTCCAAACAGGCCAGAAATAGTTGGTATTTTCACTGTTGGAGATCATTAGAATTTTATGAGGTTGTCTGGTTGGGTGACCACATAAAGAATTTGTGGGTCATGAAGGAGAGGAAAGAAGAGTGAAAAATAGTAATGAGTAAGAGACAGGATGAGAAGGATGAAGACTTCTAGAAAACCATTCTTGGGGAAAATCTAACTATATCTTCATTTTAAAATGTTAAGCAAAATCCCATATTCTCTATTTAAATCCAATTTCTCTTGTTTTCCTGATTATTTTTCAGTTTCACTAAAATATATTATTTTGTATCTGAATCTCTATAGCTCTATGCCTAGTAAAGTTACATATAAATTTATGTATTTACATATAAATACTCAAGAAAATACTCTACACATACAAAAACCCAATACTATGGAAACATTGTTTAGTCATACCAGTTTCTTCTTTTATATTTAATGCTGTTTTAATCTCAATCTTGTTCTTGCTTCTAACTGTGGTGATTGAAATATTTCATTATACAACAGAATACCTTGTCAATATTGTCAGTTGATGGCTTCTAGGAGAGGAAAGTTTTTTTACTTCATGGTATGGTCTATGTTCCAGCACACATCTCTTCACCCATACTCATATTGGCGACACCAATTGGATTTAGTTGATAATAAAGAGCAAAACAAAGAGAATATGAAGTTGAGGCTGAATTTGGGAGGTTTCTGACAGAAGTTGTTCAGGCAGAGGAGAGGGGTTATGATTAAAAATATACAGTATCTATAAATGAAATTCTAGAAGAACGGACAAATAAAATTTAAAAAATTGAATGCAGTGTGCTAGCCATACTGACTACATACAGAGTAACATAAACAGAATTGACTTTTAAAAAGATTTCAGCATCTGCTGTCACCTGAGTTTTTAATCTTAGCCATTCTGACTGGTATGAGGTAGAATCTCAAAATTGTTTTGATTTGCATTTCCCTGATGACTAAGGATGTTGAACATTTCTTTAGGTACTTCTCAGCCATTCTGTATTCCTCAGTTGAAAATTCTTTGTTTAGCCCTGTACCCCATTTTTAGTAGGGTTATTTGAATTTCTGGCATCTATCTTTGTGAGTTCTTTGTATATTGGATATTAGCCCTTTATTAGATGTAGGATTGGTAAAGATCTTTTCTTAATCTGTTGGTTGCCGTTTTGTCCTATTGACAGTGTCTTTTGCCTGACAGAAGCTTTATAATTTTATGAGGTCCCGTTTGTCAGTTCTTGATCCTAGAGCATAAGCTATTGATGTTCTGTTCAGGAAAATTTCCCCTGTACCCATGTGCTCAAGGGTACAGGGGAAAATTTCATCACTTTCTTTTCTATTAGTTTCAGTGTATTTATGTGGAGGTCCTTGATCCACTTGGACTTGAGCTTTGTACAAGGATATAAGAATGGGTCAATTTGCATTCTTCTACCTGCTAACTGCCAGTTGAGCCAGCACCATTTGTTGAAAATGCTGTCTTTTTTTCCACTGGATGGTTTTAGCTCCTTTGTCAAAGATCAGTGACCATAGGTGTGTGGGTTTACTTTTGGGACTTCATTTCTATTCCATTGATCCACCTGCCTGTCACTGTACCAATATCATACAGTTTTTAATCACAATTGCTCTATAGTACAGTTTGAGGTCAGGGATGGTGATACCATCAGAAGTTTTGTTATTGTTGAGAACAGTTTTAACTATCCTATTTTGTTGTTGTTGTTGTTGTTCCAGATGATTTTGTAAATTGCTCTTTCTAACTCTGTGAAGAACTGAGTTGGAATTTTGATGAGGATTGCATTGAAATTGTAGAAGTACAAAATCTCAGGTGACAGTAGATACTGGCAAGATTGTGGAAAAAGAAGAATACTCCTTCATTGCTGGTGAGGTTGCAAGCTGGTACAACCACTCTGGGTCCTCAGAAATTTGGACATAGTACTACAGGAGGACCCAGCAATACCACTCCTGGGCATATACCCAGAAGATGCTTCTACATGTAATAAGAACACATGCTCCCTCTACTGTGTTCATAGCAGCCTTATTTATAATAGCCAGAAGCTGGAAAGAACCCAGATGTCCCTCAACAGAGGAAGGGATACAGAAAATGTAGTACATTTACACAATAGAATACTATTCAGCTATAAAAACAGCGACTTCATGAAATTCGTAGGCAAATGGATGGTTCTGGAGGATATCATCCTGAGTGAGGTAACCCAGTCACAAAAGAATACACATGGTATGCATGTATTGATAAGTGGATATTATCCCAGAAGCTTGGAATACTCAAAATACAAACCATAAACCACAGGAAACTCAAGAAGAACGAAGACCAAATTTTGGATACTTCTATCCTTCTTAGAAAGAGGAACAAAATACCCATGGAAGGAGTAGAAGAGACTGAAGGAAGAACAATCCAGAGACTGCCAACCTGGGAATCCTTCCCATATACAATTACCAAACTCAGACACTATTGTGGATGCCAACAAGTGCTGGCTGACAGGACCCTGATACAGCTATCTCCTCAGAGGCTCTGCCAGTGCCTAACTAATACATAAGGGGAGGTCCACAGCAATTCATTGGACCTAGCACAGGGTCCCAAGTGAAGGAGCTAGAGAAAGGACCAAGGAGCTGAAGGGTTTGCAGCCCCTTAGGACGAACAACAATATGAACTAACCAGTACCCTAGGAGCTCCCAGGGACTAAAACACCAACCAGAGTACACATGGTGGGACTCATGGCTCCAGCTGCATATGTAACTTATCAGTCATCAATGGGAGGAGAGGTCCTTGGCCCTGTGAAGGTTCTATGCTGCAGTGTAGGGGAATGCCAGGGCAGGGGGAGGGGGAGGGAATAGGGTTTTTTCTGAGGGGATACTTGGAAGGGGGTAACATTTGAAATGTCAGTAAAGAAAATAACTAATAAAAAAGATTTCAATCTACTTTTATTTGGCTTACTGTAATTTTCTGAGAAGAGTAATTTTAAGTCCTAGATTCAAAAAGGTCTTTTAAAGTGGTTTAGTTGAATAAGCTTCCAAGGGCAGTATACACACAGTTGTCACTACAGAAATCACCACTGATGAGGCTAGCTTGGCTTCCCTCCACATTCTGTATGCTATAGAACCTGGTCTCTAGGCATAGATTGTCTTTTTCATTTATATATGAGGTCCTTTCTGAATGGGTTTTCTGGTTTCACCTTTTTTTTTTCTGTTGACTTTTGAAATCCATAATGGTCGTAGCATATGGTTTTCACTTAGAGATGCATAAGAGAAAACATATCAAAAGAGACCATTTTGGAAAACTGTTGGTGAGAATTCCTTTACTGAGGTTTATTTTTTTTCATTCTTCATTGGTCATTTTATTTATTTACATTTCAAATGTTATCTCATTTCTAGTTTCCCCTTCACAAACACCCAATCCCCTTCCTACTCACCTTGCCTCTAAGAGGGTGCTCCCTCGCCCTTCCACCCACTCACTCCCATGACAATGCTCCAACATTCCCCTACACTGGGGCATCAAGTCTCCACAGGACCAGGGCCTTCTCTCCCATTGATGACTGACAAGGCCATCCACCCTCTGCTACATATCCAGCTGGAGCCATGGGTCCCCCGTTGGGTACTCTATGGTTGGTGCTTTAGTCCCTGGGAGTTTTGGGCTTGGGGGTCTGGTTGTTTGTTATTATTGTTCCTCCTCTGGAGTGGCCAAACCCTTCAGCTCCATCAGTCCTTGCCCTAACTCATGCATTGGGCCCACTCACTCAGTCAGATGTTGTGCTGTGTGCGTCTGCAGCTGTGTTGGTCAGAATATAGCAGAGCCTCTCAGGGGAGCCATATCAGGCTCCTGTCAGGAAGCATATCTTGGTATCATTAGTAGTGTCTGGGTTTGGTGTCTGTAGATGGGATATATCCCTAGGTGAGGCAGTATCTGGAAGGCCTTTCCTTCAGACTCTGCTCCACTCTGTGTCCTTGCATGTCCTTTTGACAAAAGGAATTCTGGATTATTATTTTTAAGGTGTGTGGGTAGCCACATCCCTTAACCTGGGGACGTGCCTATCCTCTCGATGTGGTCCCTACAGGTTTTATATCACCTTTCTTGGGTATTTTGGCCAATATCCTCTATGTTGAGTCCTGGGAACTTTCTAGTGGATACCCCCAGTTCTCCTTCCCCCATTGCTACACACCTCTTTTCAAATTCCTGATCTTCTGTACTTTTACCCCCTGCCCTCCTGTATCTGAAGCAGCTACATTTTTTTTCCATCTCCATCATCTCTTCCTCCCAGATCCCTCTCTCTCTCTCTACCTACCATATTAGTTTCTTTCCCCCTCTGTGTAGGACTGTAGCATCCACACTTTGGTATGGTCTTCCTTCTTCTTGGGTTCCATATGGTCTGTGAGTTGTATCATGGGTATTTTTAATTTTTTTGGCTAATATCTACCTATCAGTGAGTAAATACCCTGTATGTTCTTTTGTGCCTGGGTTACCTCACTCAGGTAACCCAGATAATTTCAAGTTCCATCCATTTGCCTACACATTTCATGAAGTAATTGTTTTTAGTAGCTGAGTAGAACTACATTGTGTAAATGAACCACATTTTCTGTATCTATTCCTCTGTTGATGGACATCTGGGTTGTTTCCAGTTCCTGGTTATTATAAATAAGGCAACTATGAACATAGTGGAGCATGTGTTCTTATTACATGTTGGAGCATCTACTGGGTATATGCCCAGAAATGGTATAGCTGTGTTCTGTGGTAGTACTATGTCCAATTTCTGGAGGAACCACCAAACTGATTTCCAGAGTGGTTGTACCAGCTTGCAATCCCACCAGCATGAAGAAGTGTTACTCTTTATCCACAACCCCTCCAGCATCTGCTGTAACCTGAGGTTTTGATCATAGCCATTCTGACTGATGTGAGGTGGAATCTCAGGGTTATTTTGATTTGTATTTCCCTGATGACTAAGGATGTCATCACTAATGATTTCTTTAAGTGTTGCTTAGCCATTTGAGATTCCTCTGTTGAGATCTGTAGCCCATTCTTAATAGCATTATTTGGTTCTCTGGATTCTAATTTCTTGAGTTTTTTGTATACATTGGTTATTAGCCTTCTATCAGATATAGGGTTGTTAAAGATCTTTTCCCAATCTGTTGGTTGCCATTTTGTCCTATTGATAGTGTCTCTTGCCTTATAGACACTTTTAAGTTTTATGAGGTTCCATTTTTCAAATACTGATTTTAGAGCATAAACCATTGATGTTTTATTCAGGAAATTTGCCCTTGTGCCAATGTGTTTGAGGTTATTTCCCATTTTCTCTTCTAATAGATTTGGCATATCTAGTTGTTTTGTTTTTGTATGTGTGTATGAAGGTATTTGACAAAATACAACAACCCTTCATGTTAAAAGTAATGAAGAGATCAGAAATTCAAGGTCCATACCTAACCATAATAAAAGCAATATATAGTAAACCAATAGCCAACATCGAACCATGGAAGAAAAATTTGAAGCAATCCCACTAAAGTCAGGGACAGGACAAGGCTGCCCATTCTCCCCCTATCTATTCAATATAGTACTTGAAATTCTAGCCAGAGCAATAAGATAACAAAAAGAGAATAAGTGGATATAAATTGGAAAAGAAGTCAAGGCATCACTATTTGCAGATGATATGGTAGTATACATAAGTTACCTCAATAAAGCTACAAGAGAACTTCTACAGCTAATAAACAACTCCAACCAAGTAGCTGGATATAAAATTAGCTCAAACAAATCAGTAGCTTTTCTCTACTCAAAGGGTAAATGGGCTGAGAAAGAAATTAGGGAAACGACACCATTCACAGCAGTCATAAATAATATAAAATATCTTGGTGAGACTCAATCTAAGCAGGTAAAAGATCTGTATGACAAGATCTTCAAGTCTCTGAAGAAAGAAATCAAAGACCTTGGAAGATGATGAGATCTCCCATGCTCATGGTTCGGCAGGATTAACATAGTAAACAGAATCAATGTAATCCCCATCAATATTCTAACTCAATACTTCACAGAGATAGAGCAATTCTGAAATTTATCTGGAATCACAACAACAACAACAACAACAACAACAACAACAACAACAACAAAAACCCAGGAAAGCAAAAACCATTCTTAACAATAAAAGAACTACTTGACAAATCACCACGCCTGACCTCAAGCTATACTACAGAAAAATAGTGATAAAAACTTCATGGTATTGGTGCAAAAACAGGCAGGTAGATCGTTGGAATAGATGGAAGACCCAGAAATGAACCCCCACACCTATAGTCACTTGATCTTTGACAAAGAAGCCAAAACTATCCATTGGAAAAAAGACAGCACTTTCAACAAATGGTGCTGGTTCAAGTGTCAGTCAGTATGTAGAAGAAAGCAAATTTATCTATTCTTTTCTCCTTGTACAAAACTGAGGTTTAATTTCTAAGAGATGAGGAAGTTTTCCAGCAAGCAATCATTAACTTAGAATTCCACATTGGGAGTAGAAGTCTAAGGTCATTTAATTAGTAATTAATAATAATATTGCAAGAAGAAGATGGGAATGCCCATGGAAAGGATTTTGTAAATGATACATTAATCATATTTCCATCAAGGTCACTTGAGAAATCATCTTTAAGGAGGCAAGTTTTACGTTGGCTAACAGTTTCAATGGTTTTACCTCCTGGGTTTTCCAACAGCTCACTGTAGCACACAGGCTGAAGACCAAGGTTTCAAACCTCAAGTTTAGGGGGATATTCAAAATCCATACTGCAGTATAAGAAATTATAAACTGCTAGAAAATGAGTAAAAGCAGAAGGGAGAAGTCATGTTTGTTTAGGCTTGGCTCTATAGAAGAATACATTGGTTTCGTTCGTGTTTACTCTTCATATATATATAGGTCTCACGCAGAAATGGAGGGAGACAAATGACTTAAAACTTGTTATTCCTGGACCATGTCCATTTTTTCATTATGGTAGAGTACTGAGTGTAGTTTTTCTATGTAAACCAACTTAATTTTGTAATTTGCTGCTTAAATCTGTCTGTCTGACTATCATGCACTTATCTGTCATCTCTCTCTCTCATCTAACTTTTATCTCTCTTCATTAACATCACGAGTTTTACTGATTTCAGAAAACTAAGTTTCATGTTTGCAAAACCATCTCCCATAAATTGAGTGGGAAATTCTGGCAAAAAAGGTTTTCTTACCTCATGTTTGGTTCTTGTGGTACCTGTGATGAGTGAGCTGGTATTTTGTTTAAGCATCCAGTTTCCAGGTTAAGTTTCTTTCTGTTATGCCAACATTGCTGTTATCTTGGCTACTCATGGAACATTTCTTCAAATATTACCAGGAGATGTAGTATATAGAAGAAGGGAAAATAAGATTTACTATGTTTCAAGAGGGAGTGATTGTTATATTCCTACTAAATATTGCTTGTAGCTCCTCTTTACTGACTGACTCTACAGTATACCATACCATTGTTTGTTCCATCTCTGCTCTGAAAAGTTTGATTTTAGTTCTGTGTTATGGTATTTATTTCTCCCCTTTAGCATCACCACTCATGATGTACCAGAGTTCTTATGACACAAACACACAATAATTTTTATTTTTTAAGATTGTATTTTCATCCATTACCATCTTCCCCTTAGTAAAAAACTATTGTCTGTGTTGAAGACACAACTAAATTGTTGGACAATAAATTAAATAGGAGCCAGAACACAACTAAACCAGTCAATAATGAATTGATTATACATATAGACTGACCTTGGCATCCCCCCAGCTTCAAAGGAAACAAGATAAATTATAATCAAAGAAGTCATGGGAACAAATATGTTGATAAATGAAGAAATGATTTTCTCTTTCATTTTTTT
>JADRCC010543991.1:0-12701 GCA_019843855.1 Hylomyscus alleni
GAGATTATCTTTGGAGGCTGACTAACACTTAGATTTGAGGGATATTCCTGGCTTCAGGTGCAAAGTCTGTACCATTTTTATAGGTCAATAAGATTGCCAGTGTAGTCCAAGGTCTCACCAATATAGAAAGAGATAATGTGGGAATAGATACAGGTCTGCAAAATGGGACCGCTCTCTAGACAACAGGGCTTCTAGAAGTGTACAAAATCCAAGTCACATGCTGACTAAAGCTGGGGTAGAATTGAGGCTGTCAAAAGGTTGGGAACCTGATCAGACAGAAGAGTGGACATACTAAAAGCTTCAGTTAGAGGCAAGAGGTGAACTCTGGTGAACACTTACACTAGAGTAACAATGGTGAAACATAACTTACTGTACTTTTCCAAAGATCTGGACAAAAGGATCCTAAATGTTTCCAAGCCCCACAAGATAAACTTTCGAGATATCAGGTATGGTAATTAACTACCCTGGTTAGACTATCATACATTGCATGTATATACATGCATTGAAATATCACAGTTTAGCTAGTAAATGCATATTTATCATGTGTAAGTCTTCAAAAGATAACATCAAGAAAATGGGTCAGGTCAAAAGAGAGTTAGAGATATGGTTTTCTAAGTATTGGTACTGCTCAAACACAGCCAATCCTCCTATAATTGGTGAATAATCTGAACTCTGTAAGGGCTCAGCTCGAAGACCTGGCCAAATGCATGTTATACCTGTGCACTTAACCTTTGAACTACAGTGCAGTGATTTGCAGCTACTGTAATCAAATAAGTGTTAGGGATCTCATTGTTTGATTTTAATTCCCAGGCTTTCTATTTCACGACACAACCCTTGAGAAAATTACATAAAACACCATAAAAGCCATTTCTCTAGATTTAAGTGAGAGAAATCACACTGTGCTTTTGTTTATCTCCCCACATCAGGACCACTGGTTAGTGAGCAAGATATCAGATTGATCGGACATCTACGCATGGCCCAAGTCCATGTCCTCCTATCAAGGTACCATCTGTGTTCTGGGCAGGAAAGACATCACTTTTCCCAGCTGCTTTGATGGATTTCTTCTTTTCCAACTGATTAAACTAGATGATTGTTTTGGGTCCGAGTAATTCAGGGGCGCAGATGAATCGAGTTGTAGAGAAGTAGTTGATACATATTTCTGAGTGGTTACACCTCCCTCTGCTCTTGAGACTGCAAGCTGACCTTTTCTGCCTTCATTTGGTCTGATGTGTTCTGTATCTCTTAAATACCAGGAGATTGAAATCACAAATGGTACATTTTGTAGGTGAGGTGTAGGTGGGTTAAACACCTTAAAGAAGAACAGTTTTCAACTTGTCTCTTTTTGTCTCCACTACAAGGACATTCTGAGATCATTTTCCTTAAATGTCATTGAAATGGCCTTTGTACATCTCATAGCCAATAATCACAGTCTCTTGTGAATAGTCCTCGGGGTCCACCCTTTAACATAAGCATTTTCCCCTCAGAAGGTTAGTTAACCTTTAAACATACAATATTAAATGACAAAGAAAAGTATTGTTTATGAGTTTGGCACATGTGAGCTTGAAGTTATGAATGCACTTGCATTGAGATATTTGATGTCTCACGATTAAAATTTTTAAATCTTTGAAGCTATTTCTCAGACAACCTCATGGGCAAGATGTGGAAATGACTTCTTAGATCTAGAATAAGCAGTGATATGATCATATTTGACTTGAGTGAACAGTCTCTCTGATGGGACTCAGTAACCAGGTGTCATTGGTACAATGGTGTTTTGTCAATATACAACTCTGCCTCATCTGTCAATGGAGTTGGGGAAAGGAGAGATAATCAGTTCAGTTATTTACTAGCGCCATGTATCATCTAATGTCTTAGGGATATGACCCCAGCGAAGAGTTACTGGGTTCTTTCTTCTTCTCACTCCAAGGTGAGAACATCTATGGCTGTTACCTTGGATGTCTAAAAGTGTGTTATAATAACCCCATCAAGGAACAAAACTATCCTAGAGGTCAATTAGTAGAAAGTAGTATAACTGAAATTCCTTTTTGCATCTCACCGTAGAAACTTTAGTCACATGGTGTAATTGATTGACACTATGTGAACAAGTCAGGGAAGGATAGTGGAAAGATTCGCATGGAATAAATGAGGCACTAGAGATGTGGCTGAGTCAATGGAGCACCTGCTGCATTTGAATCCTATGTAAGTCGTGTAAAAGCTCGCACTGTCACCTAGAGATAGGAGGATACCCAGAGATTGATGCTGGTCTAGCCAAGATGGCAAATTCAAGGTTCAGTAAGAAACTTTCTGAAAAAAAATATATACTGGAGATCTCTGGCTTCTGCATATATGATCGTTCATTTTGTCCACATACACAGATGCATAGATGCTCCCATACACACATACAAATAAATACACACACATACATACATACTCACACAGCACGCGCGCGCACACACACACACACACAC
This sequence comes from Hylomyscus alleni, assembly GCA_019843855.1. Lineage (NCBI taxonomy): Eukaryota > Metazoa > Chordata > Mammalia > Rodentia > Muridae > Hylomyscus > Hylomyscus alleni. The sequence continues at coordinate 2,466 of JADRCC010543991.1, forward strand.
ACACACACACACACACACACACAATGTAGTGGTTTGAATGCTTGGCCCACAGGGAGTGACACTTTAGGAGGTGTGTCTTTGTTGGAGTAGGCGTGGCATGATTGGATGAAGTATGTCACTGTGGGGGTGGGCTTTGAGATCCTATGCTCAATCTCTGCTCAGTGTACAAGAGGCAGTCTTCTCTTGGCTGTCTTTGGAATTGGATGCAGAACTCACAGCTCCTCCAGCAACATGTCTGCCTGGATACTGCCATGCTTCTTTATAAGAGTTGCTTTGGTCATGGTGTCTCTTCATAGCAGTGGAAACTCTAAGACACATAGTAAATGAACACTCCATTATGAAGGCGATTGAGAAGAGACTAGTCAGTATGGACGCAATAGACGTTCTCTGTGTTTCCCCTTATGTTCTTGGAACTTTAACAACTCCTTTGGGGTATAATACCAAATGATTCTTTAACCCAAGAAAGTTAATAATTCTTAAACAGGGAGATATGGCGTATATAAATTATTCCATAAGAAAAACAAGTCCTTGACATCCAGAAGATTCTCCTCTGCATCATCCCCTAAGCCTTGCTGTTGCCTTGGGTTGGGGGCACTGTTCACAGCTAGGCCTTTGTGTTCTGTTGAATTTAAATGCCCTCTCCCAGCCTCCATGGAGCATCCAGTCCTTCAGCGACTCAGAGTTATAGATCCATAGTTCTTTCTGAGTACACACAAGGGTGTCCATCCAATGTCCTGCTGTCCTGGCTGAAGGTCTGGGCCTTAGTTTCACCATTTACTATTCTGATATTTTTCCAAATACAGCCTTTCCAGTAGATACTATGTCAGCATAGCCACACAAGCACCTTCTACTAACATCAAAGCCCCAAATGTTTTCAGCCTCTCCAGCATCCTTGATCAGAAGGTGACCCATGTAATAAATTATTTCTAGTACCCCTACTACAAAATATAAATAGCCCAGGGGTCTCCACAGTGTGCTGTGTCTGGCTTCAGAAAATTAGGCCATGACTCTTCAACTTTAAGTATGGTCTTAGTGATGTTTAGCCTGATGATATTTGTTTTAAAAAGATACTTTGAACAGTAATGAAATAAGTGTTCTGGTAACAAAATGGGGCTTGTAATAAAGTTGCATGCATTTGTGTGTATGTCAGAGAGAGACAGTGAGAGACAGTGAGAGACAGAGACAGAGAGAGAAACAGAGAGGCAATTATTGATTGAGCTAAAAATATCCTGGTAAATACAATTGGAAATCATCGTCAACAATACTCAATACTAAGGGCACCATGATTTTTCAGTGTTTTGAACTAGCCCTTGCTACAGTAAATAACCTTCCCCCTGTGCTTTGGCAATAAACAAATCAAAATGATTTTGATTTTGGAGTGTTACACCAAATGAAGACAGAAAATCAGGGTGGAATGAAAAGAAGGATTTCAGTAAGACATGAAGAAGGAAGAAAACCAGGAAACCAAACATTCCTAAATTTTTTTCATAACCTTGCCAAAACATTGAATCATTTCTGGAAAATGAAATTCCATCTGTCTCCACTCTCCTTTCCCTTTCCCTTCTCCAATTCGTCCCATTACCTGATAACAGCAGTGGGGTCTAGGCATTGCCATTATTCATAGTTTCCCAGGAAGAAACTGAGACAGAGACGGGTTTCTCAAAGTTGCAAAGCACCAGGACCTGGACATAGCCAACTGAAGCTGATTGCATGCTCTTAGCAGGAGTCTGGGTCAAGGCACAAACCTGTGTCTTTCCCCATCTGACAAATAACAGAAATGGATTCATGCTACCAGACCAGAAGTCTTACTCATTTTATATCCCATTCACTCTATGTATGAAGGCAATGATACCAAAATGAAGATTGTGGGCCATGGCCACTCTGCATTTGATTTTCTTAAGTGGGTTATACTAGAAAAGTAGATAGTATAGAGACCGTAGAGTACCCAGCACCCCTTCATGCCAGCCCATATTTGAGTAGTTCAATGAGACTTCTGAAATCTGAAATTGAAAAAACAAAACAAAACAATAACAACAGCAGCAGCAACAACAAAACAACCAGAAGTTTTAGAAAGAATAGGAAAAAAGATGGGTGATGGCAGTAAGTGACAAAAGGAAATGTCCAGTCCCCTATTAAAAGTGTAGTAGTATAGATTGACATGACCTAGAGGGAGGTCTGTTAAGAGGAATCAGTGAGAAATGAAATGTTACTTAGATTGGCATGGTAGACATTATGATATTCCCTAATGTTTCCTAGTTACCAAACCTTGTGAATGAGATATGCTATCCAAACAACTTTAGGACAGGTTTGCATTATCCCACAGGGTTGACCTAATCATCTAAGCACTAATAGGATAGAATTTTCTCCAGACGGACATGGAAAAGAGACGTGATAGAAGGATTCAGAGAGATGTCAAGCAAGAGAGGGTTCAGCACATGGCTTCCGTGAGTGGAACCAAGGGAGTTTCTAGGGGCTCAGAATGCCCCCGTGCTCTAGTTGACAGCAAGAATGAATGTGAGGCTCCCTTTTACAAGGGGCTGGTCTTGCTGATCCATCCCTGAACAGGCTTGCAAGCATAGGAGCTGCTGTGTTGTGAAGCCCATTAACGCAGAAACCCAACGGAGACAGGATAAGCTTTGTGTTGCATAAGCCTCTAATTATGTGGCAGTTTGGAGCCATGGTAGATCAATACATTTAGAAGATTTAATATTTCAAAATTAGAATACAAATGTGTGTCTCCACATCTAACAAACAACATTAAACAATGTTAAGTGACAGAAAGAGGATAACAGTTGGGTGCCAAGCTGTGTCCATTAGTGACAAAATACTGTGAAGTCATCAAGGCCTAAAAGCAAGACTCCATGTTGTGCCCAGAACCTGCTGCTTGTGGTGGGGAACCAGGTTGCCCATAGTGGTCCTCACCCTTTAGAAAATATTCATCCAGTTTGGGGCTCGAAAATCTCATTCCCAGGATGGGACTCCAAAATCCCATTCCCATAATTCTCAGCACGTGTTTTCCTTCTTCATCTCTATGAGCCTGTCTCTTAAGGTAGACCACTTTCTATCCTTAGCTTTCCTCTCCACAAATCTATTACACCCCCCCCTCCTTTTTATTGAAAGACGTATACCTAGAAGTCTGTAGGGGTCAATACTACAGGACCCATACTGGATTTACACAAGATTAAGGGGTCCTCTTTCTTTCACCATGGGTCCTTTGACTAGCATCCTTCACTGTACAGCACATAAGAACCTAAAGTGTCTCTGGGTCTATCTACATTTCAGGAGGGAATGTGTATAAAATAAAGAGGTTGGTAAATTATTTCATCCTTGTTAACTCATCTAAAAGCATTCATTTTAATTCTAAACCATTATTTAAAATATTAAAATTTTGTCAATTTCGTATCTTTAGTATTGTTACACTTCTATCTATAAACAGAAATGATCAAACACACTCCCTCAGTAAAGAATATCCATTTAATTATAGTGAAGTATATTAACAAATACAAATCTGTTTGAAAAAAATATGTATTTTAATGTTACAGTGAAATGTTTTTAAAATTTTTAATGATTATTTTATTTATTTACATTTCAAGTGTTATCCTCCTTCCTGGTTTCCCCTCCACAACACCCCATCCCATTCTCCTTCCCCCTGCTTCTATGAATGTGCTCCCCTACCCACGCACCCACTCCTACTTCACTGCCCTAGCAAATTTTTATCTATTTGCTTGTATTTTATCTCCTTCCCCCCATTAAATCAAAGCAGAGAAGTGTCATTAAATCAGGAAAAAAAAAAAGAAAGACGTATACCTTAGAAAAGTTTGCAGGTTTCTAACATGCCTAAAATTAAGTAAAATTTTCTCTATAATGGGAAACAAAACAAAATCCTAGAAACAGGGAAAATACTTCTGCATGAAAGTATCTGTAAGCCTATTCGTATAACTCAGTGGCCAGAATTGTTTCAGCATGTCATCAGGATATAGGTATTGATCACAAGAAAGGTTAGTGACATGAGCATTCATACATGATGGAAATCAAACTACACATGTGTTGGCTACAACCAATGACTGTAAACATTTTATTCATATTATGTCTTTCATTCTTTAAAACAACTCAGGGTTACATATGTATTACTGTGTTAAAATTAATAGAGTAAGAAAGACCATCCCAGAAGCATACTAATGGTGAAGTGGCTGATACAGATATAGTCACTAAGGGAAAATACTTTAATTAGTTTTCTTGGCAGATCATTTTGTCAGACTAAACCAAAGAAATAGCTAAGAAGTGTTAAGGAAAACTAAGGTTTTGTCTCCTGCACAAGAGTTGGGGATAGATCTCAGCTCTCAGTTTTTTGATTCATAAGAAACAAAAGACAAATAAAAAAGTAAAAAAAAAAAAAAATAGAAACAGCAAAACAAAAGCACCAACAGAAACAGTCTCGGTGTCCCCAGCTATGGGCAATCACGATGATGTAATATGTCTGGTGACTTGTCTGTAAACCTCAATTACACTGCTATGGTACTCTAACTACCATCTCATTATTCCAGAAGAAAATTTTTAATAACATACTTATTTGGATTTTATAATCTAATCAATATTAATTTTTAGTCACAATTTTGTTAATAAATTAATATGGAACCTTAATTAACACTTGCTTTTAAAGTACTGCACACTTATACACATGCTTATATATTTATAATTGATGGCAATAAATGTTTGTCCTGGGAAATCTTACTACTTACGCTTGACTTATTATCATCCTTCTTTTTCTTAACATAATTTAGTTCAGTCTCAACTAAATTTCAAATGTGTTTCCAGATGGTAAAGTAAAGATCACATTTTACTGAGTTATAGAGACAAGAATTGCTTGTCTGTCTGTCTGTATGTGTGAGTATAAAATGTATATATACATACATACACACATACATACATATCTTTCCTTTTAAGACTTAGGAATCTGTTTATTTTATGTGTATGAGTGCTTTTTCTGCATAGGAGTATATTCTCTCTGTGTGTGCAGTGACCACAGAAACAAAAGGAAGGTGTCAGGATCTCTGAAATTGGAGTTAGAAAAGGCTGTGAGCTGCCATGAGGTTGCTGGGAGCCGAATTCCAGTCCTCTGAAGAAGCAGCCTGTGCTGTAAACTGTTGAGCCATCTCTCTAGCCACGAAATCTAAATCATATTTTAAAGATCAATTATTTAAGTAATTCTGTAAGTACCTTCCTGCTGTATGATAGATGTATACCCTACAGATGGCTGAATATTCTGGGAGCCAACTTTTCATGTAGGTCTAATTAAAATTAAAAATGATTTTTAGAGAATAAAAACATTTAGTTGGAATTGAGGGTGAGAGATGAATCAAGTAGAGAAGATAAATTCTTAAAGAAAAAGTAAGTTTCGTTTGAAAATAAATAACTAGGTTGGACACTGAAGAATGATATGGCCACCAGAACATCAAAGTACAGCTTTTAACTACTTTTAAACTACTTTTAAATTTCCATTTAATGTGCATGAGTGTTTGCCTACATGTCTGTTTGTGCACCACATGCATGCCCACATAGGTCAGAAGAGGGTGGCCGATTCCTGGGAACTGCAGTTGCTGATGGGTAGGAGCCACCTTGTCGATGCTGGAAACTGAACCCTGGACTTCTATAAGGATAACTCATACTCTTAAGATTAAGGAAAACAGCAAACAAGCAATACTGTAATTGTTATTTTGGTTTTACTCCAAATTATATGGGGTAATCACTCTTGCTAAGTGACAGTCTAGAATAGTGGTTCTCAACTGTCGGAAGCCACAGCTGTACCCCAGGGGGCGCCTGGCACTCCACTCCCTCCTCAGCTCCACTTAGTGGTAAACAAGCCGTATATGGCCATGGCTTTAGCCTTGGCCACTCCTCCCTTTTGTGAGCCTATCAGCAGTGCCTACGTAGCAGACAGCGATTGGATAGCTGGAACCCAAGGGAGGGGCTCTGGGAAAGAAAGCTGTAAGCAGCGAGAGAATAATGTAACAGCAGAAGAACAATGTAGCAGCAGGAAAGCTGTGTAAAGAAGCCTGAATAAACTGCAAAAGGAAGAGTTCGTGGTCATGTCCTTCTTGCTGGTCCAGGGGGATGTGGCACTCAACCTTCCTAAAGTTCAAACCCTTTGTTATAATCCCTCATGTTATGGTGACCTCCAACCATTGAATTTTTTTGTGGCTACTTCATGACTAATTTTGAGTCATAATGTAAATAGTTAATATGCAGGATATCTGTTATGTGAGTCCTGTGAAAGGGTCGTTTGACCCCTGAATGGTCATGACCCACAAGTTGAGGACTTCTGATCTAGAAGAATGTCTTGAATCAAAAGCTATAAAGACACATGGGAGGAAAGCACTTGGGATTGTAAGTCAGATGTTAGATTTTTGGATAAAATAATATCCTACATCATAGTGACTGTTGTACAATTGGAGGGTGCTAATATTTATATCTACTGTTTCTTTATTAACAATCACTTCTGTTGAATGAAAGAAAAAATCCAAGTTCTCCTGGCAGCAAGAATTTAGAGTGGTTCACATAGTACAAATATCCCAGTAAATGGGATGCTTCTCGAATGTTGTGTTGTAGGCAGCAGAATTCAAAAGGAACTTACCACGATAATCACATTCGAACGGTTCCTTCTCTTGTATTTGAACCACCCATTCACATTTCTAACCTACAACATTGCCCATGAAGAAGCAACAAATAGGCCAGGAACACTTTTCTTTAGCAGCAATTGACTTGCAAGGGTGTTCAATTCAGTGCTTATTAAACTGCAGGTATAATCTTACAGTTAAAGGAATAAGGGAGTGTTGTGATAATCTAATGTCATGCTTTTTGAGTGGCAGAGGTTTGTTAGTCAGGTGCTAGACAAATATAAAATCCAATCCTCTATAATAATAAAACAAAACCATAATATTTTCATCATGAATTGTGCAATGTGGTTTTGTACATCCATGTCCTGTCTGTAAGTATTTCTTAATCAAAAGAAGAACTACAACTAGAAGATTAAACACAGAACAAGGGCAGGCATACTCTGACATAAAATGAGGACAATGATTTCTCTCTAGTCTCATAATCTAATAAACCCTATTCAGTTTCAGTTTGGTAATTAGAATATTGCCATTCAGTCAGCTTGCTGGCCAATTGGTAACTTTGTCAATAATTTATATCTATGTATGCATATGAGCAAAGATGGTTTCAGTAGTTCTGCATTTATCCAAATAAAATAAAATAAAATGGGAATATAAAGTTAAATTTGGAATCATACACAGAAGATTGGCAGAGCCCTGCACAGCAAGGACATTTTAGTTCGTGAATAATCCCATTTTTTTTAAAGGCCTGGCAACAACACACCTGGCTATAGAGTACTATCCTGAATACATACAAAATTAAGACAGCAGAAAAAAAAATTAAGACAGCAGAAAACAAGCCATTCATCCTATAATTGGGAAAATGAGCAGAATTCAGGAGAAGAAATCCAAATGGTCATTAAATATATGAGAAGCATTTAGCATCCTCAGCAAACAAGGAGATAGAAGTCAAAATTGTATTGAGCTTTTGTCTCACTCCAACAGAATGCCCTTATCCTAAAAGAAAATAGATTGTTGCCGAGGCCTTTCTCGACCAGCAAGAAAGGACACGACCACAGGTCTTCCTTAAGCAGTTTATTCAGGACCTTTTTTGCATGCTTCTTCCTTTGATACTTCTTCTAGCTAGCTAGCTTCTTGATGTTATAAGCTTATCCCGGCTAGCCCCTTGATGTTACATGCTAGCTCTCCTCCTCTACTTCTCCTCCTTCTCTGGTGGCACCTCTGGGATATGCAGATGGACCTAAATACCTTGTGCCCGCCAACCCCTGCAGGCCATGTGGGAACAGCAGATAGATCACACAATGTGGAAGCAGCTAGAGGCAGCAAGCTTAGCCAATTCAGGACTTATCTCAAGAGAGCACTCACTTTCAGGATAGCGGAAGGCGGGAACCAGCGCCATCTCAAGGTGCGGCACACCGCAGCTCTCTACAGATTGTAGCATGGTTATCCTGTACTGTATGGCTAATACCCACTTACTAGTGAGTGCATAGTATGCATGTCCTTTTGGGTCTGGGTTACCTCACTCAGGATGACGTGATGTTTTCTAGTTCCATCTATTTGCCTGCAAAATTAATGATGTCCTTGTTTTTAATAGCTGAATAGTATTCCGTTGTGTAAATGAACCACATTTTCTGTACCCATTCTTTAGTTGAGGGACATCTAGGTTATTTCCAGTTTCTGGCTGTTATGAACAAACCTGCTATGAACATAGTAGAGGAAGTTTCCTTGTGGAATGGTGGAGCATCTTTTGAATATATGTCCAGGAGTGGTATAGCTGGGTCTTGAAGTAGAACTAGTCTCAATTTATTGAGAAGCTGCCAAATTGATTTCCAGAGTAGCTTGTGCACGTTTGTGCTCTCACCAGCAATGGAGGAGTGTTCCCCTTGTTCTATATCCTCGCCATCATGTGCTGTCCCATGAGTTTTTTTATCTTAACTACTCTGGTGGGTATAAGATGGAGTCTCAGAGTTGTTTTGATTTGCATTTTCCTGATAACTAAGGGCATTGAATATTTAAGTGTTTCTCAGTCATTGAGGGACCTGAAGAGGACAGGGACTCCATAGGAAGATCATCAGAGTCAACTAAGGTGGACACTTGGGGGCCCAGAAAAATTAGTCATGATCTAAAGAGTGAGCATGGGCTAGACCTGCCCTCTCCCCATATATGTAGCAGATGTGCATCTTGGTCTTTATGCAGGTCTACCAACAACTGGAGAGGGGGCTGTGCCTGAATCTGCTGCCTACATCCCATTCCCTTAACTGAGCTGTCATGTCTGGCCTCAGTGGGAGAGGATGTACCTAGTCCTACAATGAGTTGATGTGTTGGGGATGGGGGTGGGAGATATACAGTGGTGGCTCCCTGTCTCAGAGAAGAAATAGAGAATGGAATGGGGAAAAGATCTGTGTAACAGGGTACTGGGAAGAGAGGGGGGCTGATATTGGGATGTCAGCTGAATAAGTAAATAAATTAATAAAAAAGAAACTAAATCAGATGTTGTGTATATAGGGAAAGGGGAACACTTCTTTAACACTAAGTTTCCTCAGAAAACTGAAAGAAGTAAGTATTCTATGAATCAAGGCTGCCTCCCCTGGGGATTCACTCAAAGGAGGCTGAGCATAGCACAGAGATACCTACAGCACTATTCACAGAAGCCAGCGAAGAGTTCCCATATAGGTTCTCATGAGCCAGGAAATGTGTTATACATATACACTTCACATGTATACACGTAAAGGTTTATTTGGTTCTAAAGAAGAATAGAACTGTTGTTGGAAGGAGATGGCAGAATAGGTGGGCATCATCCTGAGCAAAATGAGTAGACATAGAATGACAAATGTTGACACTAAAGTAGGTAAGGGAACATGGTAAGGGAGATGGATGATGGATAGATGGAGGAGAGCGATAAAGATAGATGATAGGCATGTAGGTAGACAGATGATAAATTGATAATTTTGGGGAACGGAGAGATGTCTCAGTGGTTAACAGCATTAGCTGTTCTCCCCAGGACTCAGTTTTGTTTCCTAGCACCCACATGGCAAGCACTCAACTGTCTGTTACTCCAGGGTCAGAGGATGTGATTCCTGCCCATATATGGGCACCAGGCACATATACGGTTCACAGATGTACATGCCAGCAAAATAGCCATACATGCAAAAATAAGTAAATCTCTAAAACAAACAATAGATGATTTTGTATATAAGGTATGAAAGTTTAGCACAGATTATTTGGGGGTAGTAAAGGGAAAGCGGAAGGGGTGGTACCCAGGGGGGAAAAGGAGCTGTATATGAGTCCTTTACACTCACTCTGCAAATATCGTGTATGAGTTCTTTATATTCATTATGCAAATGTCCTGAGGATGCTCACTGCTTTGCACACTAACTGAAAAATTAAAATAACAACAATCACACTTAATCTAAAACGTACATGATTCTCCTTTTGACAACCTTCAGAACCTGATAATTTTCCTTCATAGGGAGAGAGTTCTAGTAGCATTGAATTTATAGCATCACTTAAAGTTGCCTCCAGTCTCAAAAGCAAGCAGCAGGATGTTTGCAAGAACGTACTTTCAGTACAACTGGTATGTCTTCGAGTCCAACCCATTCATCCAAGTATACATACTGACAATGTA
>JADRCC010543999.1:0-16980 GCA_019843855.1 Hylomyscus alleni
CCCCCTTTAAGTGCAAATAGTAATAGTCATTATTTTTCCTGTAGATGGTTTTGAATCATGTGTTTCTCTATCCCCTCTCTCCCTCTGTCTCTCTGTCTGTCTGCCTGTCTATTTCTCTCTCTCTCCCCCCTCCTTCCCCCCTCTCTCTTTGTCTTTCTCTGTCTCTCTGTCTCTGTCTCTGTCTCTCTCTCTCTCTGTGTTGATGCTCATGCCTAAACTCTAATAATGCTTTCCCCTGTTATTAGTTACAAATGTTTTCCTGCCAGATCATTTTGTCAGTTTGTTAATTACCTATTCCTATATTATAATTGGCGATTTGAGGTGCCACACATGTATTGCTTTGTATGGATCCTTTGTATCTTTATAAACCTCAGAAATTCAAGTATGGAATATAAATTGTGACAGTTGCGGGTGGCACTCAAACCTGGGCCCCAATTCTCAACAGATTAATTCAAGGAAGATTTCGCACATGCTTTCTTAGTCATTTAAATGGCATTTACTCGCTGAGTTATTAGGCTGAGAGCCGGCGTTGTAGGCAGTATGCTTGCTGTTACCTTCAGTTCCTTGCTTCGGAGAAATGTTATGCTGCTCTTCCTTTAGCTGAGCAAGACAGTGAGAACCAGAGGAAAAATGTGAAAAGAGAGGAAGTCACGGTTTTTCAAAATCTAATTTCAAAACCCAAAACCATTACTTTGGTTTGATTCTGTTATTAGAATCAGATAATTATGTCCAACATACATAAGAAATGAAAAGGATATGAGTTTTGCAATTCAGGAAGTGGGCCATGGGAAGCAATTTTAACTGTTTCTTTTCATGTATATTTTTTCTAATGTTGGTTATTATTTGCTTCAGGTCTTTTGACTAAGATAATTATCTGCTGAAGATTAAGAGATTCAGGATTTTAAAATACTCTTGTAAATACCAATTAAGAATTACCTTACCAACACACAATCCTACTTAGCCTCATAGTAAAAATTACACAACTTTTCTGAGGGTCTTCTCATCATTTGAATGATAATAATGTTTTGATATGAATCAAGGTCTCATGTCTAATTTTATCTCCTTGGCAAATTATGAAGTTGAATGATTTTCTATCTATTTGAGAGACAAATGAGGTTTTCTCACCAAGAAGTTTTATATTCTTTGATGTTTTTCTGTTGGGTTCTGAAACAAACAAATATGGCTTAAGTACATGTTTTTCTTATGTAGATTTAATATTGGTTCTAAGTTTTCATTTGCTCTTTCAGTAATTAAAAATTTTAAAAGTGACATGTTTTCTACATTGAAATATAAATAACCACTAGTGTTCTTCTGATGAGACTGTTGAAAGAATTTTTTAAAAAAAAGTATTTAAAGTCAAATATTTATGACTAAAAGCACAGTGCTTCCAATGACTGAATTCATAGAACCAGAAGGGCCCAGAAATGTATTTCAAAACCAGAGAGAACATGGTGCCTTAAAGAATGATAGCATTAGGAGAAGAAACTTGTGGACAAAGAAGAGTGTTTTGGTCTAGACCACATGAAATCTGATGGAATCAGCTCTCCTTCATTTCCATTTCCAACCTTTAGGTCACATGAGGTAACTGAAGAGCTGCCAAGAGTGTAGTATCACATAAAAAGGAAGGACAGACTACAAGCCAATCTCAGTTTCTGGCTTGTCTAGGACTATGGTGTTGATGGCCCCTGTTGTATACTGTTTTCTGTGATCCCACTGATGGAGTGTGAGTAGAACATGTCTTACCCATCTGGGTAGTTTTTCTCAGATGAAGGGGATTGGATCACCTTCTTGGCTGTCTCTAAATAAATCATAAACACATGTCTGATAACTTGTATGTATCTGTTAAGTTTTGCCAGCTTTACACAACTCAATAGCTAGCTTACACTCATGAATCTACCCTATAAATACAACATATTATGAAATTATGAAATACAAAAGGCTTTTTTGCTATAACTTCATCTTATCCTAGCAACATGCATCATTGAGGAAATATTTTAGAGCAAAATATATGAATCCATTGGATGCAATGGTAAAATTAAAATCCATAAATGACCTCATTTTTTTTAACATCTGCAGGAGGTTTCTAAATCAGAACTTCAATTTATCTATCATATGTTGTAAATATTGACATAATTATAGTAGACAATATTGAAGGAAGCTATCTATTCTTATAATTAAACTTCTAATTAGCCAATTTGATTCACAAATTAAACTTAATTAATGGGGTATATTGGCAATTAAGCAAACTGATCAACACTTATCCCTTTAAATATGATGAGCACATTAGTAAACATGTGTCTTTCTTTTTATTCTCTCTACTTGAGGGAAAATCTTTGTCCTTTTTACAGAGAAATGGAAACACAATTTGGTTTCCATCATCCTGACTCAATTCTCTATATGCTACCTTCTTAGATTGATGAAGTCTTAGATCAAATATTCTTCTTTTACATAGTTTATTGGTTGGTTTATTGTTGCTTGTAATTGTCTGATTTCTAATTTAAAATGGACGTTTTTAGAAAGGAAACTGTAGTTTCCAACTTATTCAGTAAATAGACACATTCACAGTTAAGTGTTATGCTGAATTCAGTGAAAGCAGTGATTTACATAGATCACTATGAATAATTAAAAAATAAAAGGAATGGGATTGTGAAGAACAGGACACCTGCCAGCTCTCTGCAAGTAGGTCCAGGCTGAGAGGAGAAAACCCAGTACAAGTCTCTCCCTAGGGCTGAAGCAGAATGGTGAGTGCGGGGGTGGAGGGGGGCTGGAATCTCCTGCCCTCTGGAGAATAACCATCAGCTGGGAGTCTGTCAAGGCAGGAACTCATTTAATTTTATCAATCTTTTTGTTTATAAAGGGCTAAGAGAGGAGGTAGGGTTTTTTGCTGAGGTGGGATGACCTAGAGATTGGGGAAAGGTGACAAATGGTATGGGGTGACTGACAGAGACCACAAAGTTATTCCACTCTAGCAGTAGCTAGGCAAAGGCCAGCTTGGGTTTGTCCGCAAGGACCAAACCAGGGCCAATATGGGGCGCAACAGACACCTACAAGGAGGGCACGCATAAGCGTATACATACTTACTTTATTTTTTAAAAGTAGAAAAGTAAAGTAACACTAACAAAATTGACAAGCAAAGAGAATGGAAAAATCAGAATTGTTTTTATAAAGTAGATTTATAATATATTCCTAATTTGTAGTTTTAAACTTTGATTAATATTTTAAATATTAAGAATTTAAAATTTAAAGTTCTTATATATTATAATGTTTTGGACAAATTAAATTTTAAGAAGTCATTAAAATACAATATTCACAGTTGAAATAAATACAAACTATATGCCTAACAACACATATTTCTATGTAGTTAAATTCCAACACAGTCATTTAATATAATGTATGTACAATGTATATTCTAAGATAAAAAAGACTAAAAGTTCTTTATGCCATTCAGAAATTATAGTGTAAAAGTAATATAGATTTCAAGAACATATAAGGCACTAAAAATTTCAATTGAATATGCTTATATATAGATTTACTTAAAAATGAAACAATACATTTATCTAACAGTAGATGAACAGCTGAAACATTAGTAAGCTAATGTATTTAAGGTGCATAAGTATATTGATTATAAGAACCAATGTTAATCATTTTCCAAAAAACCATAAGGAGCAATATTTTCAAATTACAGTAATTTTAAATTTGCACATAAACTCTTAAGTGGCCAAGTGGCCACAGGCATAAAAAAAAAAAAAAAAAAGATGTTTGAAATGATTCTTGGCATAAATATTTCTTGAAATATTTTTTATTTATTCTTTAATCTTTTTTTACAGTCCATCTTTAAATTGGAAAACATGCAATAATATTTTTGCTATTTTCTTGAGAACACTGTAGATTGTATCACTTTTAAGATAAATTTTATTTTACTTACATGAGGATTTGCCTGTATACATGCCCGGCTAGCACATCAGTCAGTACTTGTGTAGGCCAGAAGGCCAAGGATCCCCAGGAGCTGACTTTACAGATCACTGCCGTGTGTTGCTATGAAGCAAAACCAGTCCTCTGGAAAAGCAAACAGGACTCTTAACCATTGAACCAACTATCCATCATCTTACAGCATATTTTAATAGTTGGATTATTATTTATAATTTCCTGTTCTGACATAAGAGTATTTATTTCTCAGGATTATTTAATGATAGTTTTTATTGCAGCAGAAATTAAAAACAAAACAAAATTACCCTGGACATTCCAGTACCAGGGAAGACTGTTGAAAAGTAAAGCAGTAATAATATTTACAAATGTGGTGTTTCTTTAAGGAACAACAACAACAAAAAATGTCAGTCACTTCTGTCTTTTACAGTTCAGGAAGTGTTATTGGTGACTGTTACTGAATAACAATTCAATAGGAACACTTTTTCTCACATTGCACAGAAATGTTCTCATAGTAAATAATACTTAACACAAAATCACAAACGTTGTTGATACAGAGTAATATGCATCCACAATAAAAAAAAGTGTAAAATGATTTGTTTACATAAAGCATCCAAGAAGTATCAAAGAAATTAATGACAAAATGATAAATTTAAATGAAGTAGAAACTCTGAAGTTCTGTGGATGTGAACATAAATGGAAAAAGAACATAAATTTCCTTTGCAATAGGAAAGGCAAATCAATTGAATAAGTCCATAAATTATATAGTATGTATGTATGAACATGTCTTGCTCACAGAAAGCCAGTGTCATCAAATTTGGCCATTTGGCAGAAGTAGAAAATTCTGTAAAAGCATCTTGAAGTCTGTAACCATCCACCTAAGAAAGATCAACTCATAACATAGGTGTGAAATAAACTTTTCCTTATAAAATTGCTACAAACACATGATAGTTGCAGTTCTTTGTCTGTTTGTCTGTCTGTTTGATTGAGTCTTCCTTTCTTCCTTCTTCCTTCCTTCCTTCCTTCCTTCCTTCCTTCCTTTCTTTCTTTCTTTCTTTCTTTCTTTCTTCTTCCCTCCTTTCTTTGTTTTAATGAGAACAGAAGAAATAAACTAGCCAGTCAGTTTAAGAGTAGGAATCTGAATTTTATTATTGGTTCTCTCCTAACTAGAGGCCTTAAAGCCAAAATAATTTGAAAGCTCTGGCTCCTGATATGTTATCTTTCTTCTTATCTTCTTATCTTTTTCACATTTAACAGCTATTTGAAAGCTATATATGAGATTGTGACCCATATTCTATTCCAGATATAGTAAGACTGCCTTTGGGAGAGCCAAATGAACTGTCCACCCTGACCTGCATGCCTCAACTCAGTAACTCCTTGCTAAGCCCAAACAATAATCCCTACTGACAACCTATTTCTTGACATAAGCTCTGGCCATACTGGAGCTCTGCCTGCTTCCTTCTGTCTTCAGCTTTTACCTATGAACCTGTATAAACTCCTTTCTTAAAAGTCACCATTCATCTCTTGAGTTTCCCAGCTAAAGGGAATGAAAGTGTTTGATCCAGGGTAGTCTTTTTTTCTTTTAGTCTTCTCTAGTATATTACATGCCTCCTGAAGTTTCCAATATACTCTTCTGAGTCCTCCAAACTCCTTCCATCTCCCCAGATCCATTTCTCTTTTATTTCACTTAAAAAGTAAAGATGAGTTGGCTTCCCAAGGATATCAACCTAATATGGCATAACAAATTACAATAAGACTAGGCATTAACAAGCCCTTATATCAAGACTAGATGAGAAGGCAACCCAGCGGGAGAGAAAAGAGTCACACAAACATGCAAAAGAGTCAGAGACATGTTCCACTACCACTGTTAAGAGTCCCACAAGAACACTCAGTTACATAACCATAATGTATATGACAAAGACCCAGCTCAGACACGTACAGGCTCTGTGACTCTAACTTCAGTCTATGTAAGACCTTATGTTCCCTGCATAGTTAATTCTGTGGGTCTTGTTCTCATAGTGTCCTAGACACCTCTGGTTTCTGCAATCCTTCCTCTCCCTTTTTTGTAGGCTTCCCCAAGCTCTGCTTAGTGTTTGGTTGTTGGTCTCTGCATCTTAGCCCATCAGGTATGATCCAGGGTAACTTTAATAACCATTAATTTTGCATATATAAAACCATTCTATCCCCCAGAGTTATTGTCCAGCAATATTCTCAAAAATCTTGCATTTCCCTCTGTTGGTTGGTGTCATTTAGCAATGACCAAACATGAAGGCATGCATAGGATTCATATTTGAAGAACTTATATCCCAGATAGGTGGAAAGAAAAAGAAAATCAAAAGCTATGGAATTAAAGCAATAAATCAAATGAAGCAAGTCAGCAGAGGGTTACAGTGTGGAATGGCTAACAGGTCCACACAGAAAGACTCAGGGAAAGACTATTGGTAGTGGGGAAATGGAAAGAAAGTTCAATATCCCATATCTTCCAGTGAGAGACTATATAATTCCAGGAGATTCATAAGAGATCAAAGGTTCTGATTTGCATCAGCTATGTAAGACACAAATGGAGTCATAAACTATATGAAGGGGAATAAGAAGTATATACAATGCTTTAAACTAGTTGTAAATCTACATGTAGAAATTAAAAGAAACAGAGTAATTTAAAATGGTTGTTTCTGGAGATGACATCCTAGCCTAGTAGAGAGGAGGTGTGAGAAACTATTGTTTTTCATGAAACAATCTCTACCACTACTTGACTGTGTGTTTGTGTGTGCACATACATGTGTATGAGTCTAAATGTATACCTATACACATTTATACCTATCCATGCTGTTCTTAAATGGTGATTGTTAACCTGATACAAGAGTGTGCCTTTACTACCATTTTCTGCCACTTTTATAACTGTACTTAATGCTGTAGTAGATATTCAGTGTATCATGAGAACTCACCATAATTAAAAAATGACCATTTTTCAATTACTCAGTTTCTTTTAATGTTTACATGTACATTTCCAACTAAAAACATCCTACTTATAAACAACTGCTTTTGGAAGAGCCGCTCCTCTAGTTGTTTGCAACCCACATAAAGACCATTCCGTTCATCTGTTAAATGTGAGCAGGAAGGCCTAGGTCCAGATCCTGTGTGTTCTATGGTTGATGGTTCAGTTTCTGACAGCCCTAAGGGTTCAGATTAGTACATTCTGTTGGTCTTCCTGTGGAGTTCCTATCCATTCTGGCATGCAACCTTCTTCCTAGTCTCTCATAACAGTTCCCAAGCTCCATCTACTGTTTGTCTGGGGGTTTCTGCATCTGTTTCAGTGAGCTGCTGGGTAGAGCCTTTCAGAGGACAGCCATGGTAGGCTCCTATCTGCAAGCATAACAGAGAATCAATAATAGTGTTTGTGATTGATGTTTGCCCTTTGGATGCTCCTGAAGTTGGGTTGGTTATTGGTTGGCCATTCCCTCGTTTTCTGTTCTATTACCCATCTCTGAATTTCCTGTAGACAGGATAAATTTGGAGTTGAAACTTTTGTGGGTGGGTTGGTGTCCCTGTCACTCTATGGGAGTTCCTGCCTGGCTACAGAAGGTAACCTCTTTAGGTTCCATATTTCCAATGCTTTGAGTCACAGGTAAGGTCTCCCACATTGATTCTTAGGTCCCTCCCTTATCCCAGGTCTTGTCCTGGGTTTAACCCCAACTCCATACCCCCATCAGTTGCAGATTTCCATTCATTCTCAGAGCTATCTGACCATCTCTCCTGTCTCTCCTCTAACTGATCTTGAACTACCCCCATTCCCCTTTCTATCCTCTCTCCCATCTAGTTCCTTAAAAATTTAATTAAAATATATTTTAAGTGAAATATTCTTAACTTATGAAGGGTTTAGTGGATTTTAATTCTAGCACAAATGCAGAAATGCACATACCTATGTACGTAAACATAAAGAGAACTTGTATGTGCATGTGAACATGTGTTGCCACATGGACAGGTACTCCTGTATGCATGTATACATGCACAGGGGCCTCAACCACCTTCACAGATAGCAGAGCAATGAGTGTGGGAGACAGATGTTAATTCATCACAATATGACTCAGTAGCCAGGGTTAGTTCAAAGCACAGGCGTCTGACTCTGAGTAGTTTATTTTAGGCATATTGAAACTAAGCAAACTTAAATCTCTTCAAGGAACAATGTAAGCTAAATACAAATAAGTCATGATTACTTAGAAAACTCTTTGTAATTTCCTGTGACACTTCCCCTAAAGATGCATTCTGGAAACTGATTAAAAAACAAACAAGCAAACGAACACTCCCCACTCCAAATGAGAAAGGTCTGGGGAAGAATCCTGTGCTAGAAAGTCTCTAAAAACACAAAATGCACAAAGATCACCAGGCTAGAAAGCATGTCTGTTCCAAAATATTGGCAGAAAATATGTTTTTCATTCCTTCTCTTGACAGATCAACCCATTATTCCTAACAATTCAGGTTCCCTTAGTGCATATCTGTAAGCACAAAGAACTCTGTGCCCCTTACATACATATGACAATGTGTGAGATTGGCAATATGCCAATCTTAGTTATCTCCCAAAATCGAATAGATATAGCTTTTAACTTATTTGGATGAGTAAAATTAAGTTCTAAGGGTCAAAATGATGCTTGAAGACATTACCATGAGACAGCATGAGTAGAAAGCAACCACTATTTGATCTAAGTTCCTCTCTCATTGGTTGCTCATGATTTGCCAGTTGTACACATTTGTATAACATCTCTCATTTTCATGTTAACCAATTTTGCCCATCTGCCCTTTAATTACATCAATAACTTTTAGAATGAGTTCTGCCTTCCTCTAGTCTCTTAAGATATATGTTTTTGAATCATAGTTACATATTAAACTACTAAAAATTTACTAGACTCCAAAGGCTGACATACTTCATGACATTTAACTATACAATATTTTAGGTCTACTTTATTTACTTATTTTTTTTTACTCTGAATGTTTTCACACATGAGAGTACTAGACAGATTTATTATCAACTTGATACAATGTAATCTGAAAATAAGGAATGTTAATTGAGAAGTTGTGTGGGTGGGACTGACCTGTAGTGATGACTGTGAGAGATTGTTTTGACTGATAATTAACATGGAAAGGCAAAGCTCACTGTGTGTGCAACACCATTCTTTGGCAGGCTTTCTAAAGATGAATAAGAAAGTTCTCTAAATGTGATCAAGTTATCGAGACTTCGAGCTTTACTACTGCATGGTTTGTCATTAGTTCTCCATGGCTTGACTGAGTTCCTACTCTGTCTTCCCTCATGAAGAATTTTGACCTGGAAGTGTAAGCTGCAACAAGACTTCTCCTCTCCAAAGCTCTTTTTAGACCGTGTTTTATCACAACAGGAAAGCTAGATACAACAAGTTATATAATGAGTTTTGGAAAAATTCCACTCTTTATTCTTTTCTTTCATTTTCCTCTCTCCAGTACTGAAGTGTTTCTTCTCTAGATGTTTACCTTCTATTTCCATGTCTTCTTTATATGTTGGACCCACTAGAGCATTTTAAAAAAATATACTACCAGTATCTAGTTATAGTGTATATGTATCTCTGTGTGTATTTGTGTGTGTATCTGTGTGTATGCATATCATGGTGTACTTATGAAGGTCAGCAGACACCTTGTAGAAGCTGGTTCTCTCAAATTTGTGCATCATGGGCATTGAACTCAGTAGTCAGAAACTTTAACAAACACCTTCACTTTTTTATTAATTTTACCAGCACTGGAAATATTTCTAGTTGTAATATCTCTATAATTCCCTAAGATTTTATGTAAGAGAGGGGGCATCATATTTTCTCACAGCAAATTATCAATGAATGTAGGTTGAAATAGAATTATAATAATAAAAACTGGGTATCTGTGATCCATTCAGAAATTTCATTTAAGGAAGTTAAAAAAAAAAAAAAGTAAACCAGGATCAAGTGGAAGTGGCTCATAGAAATCTGAAAGTTCTTCTTCTTCCTATGCTAGCCTGAGCCATAAGTAATGTACTCTGAAGAAGCTGATGTGTTTTTGTGTTAATGTTTAAAAGCCTATTATCTTATTCCTATCCATCTATTATATGCAGAAAGATAGAAAAATCAGGATAACTATAAATAAGGTAGACATTTTTAGTGACAGGCATTTAAAGAAATATTTCTTTTTTTTTAAATATTTGCAATACTATTTTATTGGATATTTTGGTTATTTACATTTCAAATGTTTTCCCCCTTCCAGGTCTCCCCTTCAGAAACCCTCTATCGCATCCCCCCTCCCTCTGCCTATAAGAGGGTGCTCACTCACCCACTCACTCCTGTCTGCCCACCCTGGCATTACTCTACATGGGGGATAGATCACCCTCAGGCCCAAGGGCCTCTCCTCCCACTGGTGTCCAACAAGGCCATCCTCTGCCACATATGCGTCCAGAGCCATGGGTCGATCCATGTGTACTCTTTGGTTGGTGGCCCAGTCCCCCGGGAGCTCGGGGGGAGGGGGTTCTGGTCTGTTGACACTGTTGCTCCCTCGGAGCTGCAAACCCTCTCCCCTCCTTCAGTCCCTTCTCCAACTCTTCCATCAGGGACCACATGCTCAGTCCAATGGTTGGCTGCACTCATACACCTCTGTATTTGTCAGGCTTTGGCAGAGCTTCTCTGGAGACAGCCATATCAGATTCCTGTCAGCAAGCACTTCCAGGCACCCACAATAGCATCCAGGTTTGGCGATTATGAATGGATGCATCTCAGGTGGAGCAGTCTCTAGATGGCCTTTCCTTCTATCTCTGCTTCACACTTTATCTCGATATTTCCTCCTGTGAGTATTTTGTTCCCCTTTCTAAGAAGCACTGAAACACCCATACTTTGGCTTCCTTCTCCTTGGGCTTCATATGGTCTGTAAATTTTATCTTGAGTATTCTAAACTTTTGGGCTAATATCCACTTATCAGTGAATGCATACCATGTGTGTTCTTTTGTGACTGAGCTACCTCACTCATTTAGCAAAATTTCCATAATAACAATCACAAAAATGTGTAGAGTTACTCTGCTTAAGTTAGACTTGGAAAGTTATCTCTGCTTTATTTCAGTCTTCTCAGAGTCACCTAGACTCTGTTACCAGAGCAAACAGAACACAGCTGTGAGAACTACTTCCGTATCTTTCTTATCTGAATACAAAATCTTGGCTTTAACAAATTTCAAGCAAAGTTAGCTCTGCAAGAAAATAGAACAATGTCAACAGCAAATTTACTTTCAAAATAAGAAACTTAGTCTGTATCAAAATGCAGACATTGTACCCTCTGATCCACATGTTCTTTCTATTAAATAAGGCCCCCCTACCCCCAACATACTCAAATCAGAAACAACAACTTGTTTATAAGGTGAAAAATCAGATTGTAGAAACAAATAACAGCATGTGGGCTGAGTCTAACAGTGAAAGTCTCTCATAAAGGAGCAATTAAAAATGTTAATAGTTATTGTCACATCTCACAAGAGTAATGGAAGATATTTCCCAGAGTCTTTTCAGTTGCACCATCTCCAATACAATCAACACATGTCTGAAGAAATTCTGAGCATCTTATTGTTGCAGCAAGTCCAGTGGGAAAGGACCAAAGTTCGATGTGCTCTGTGCTCTACAGAGTTAAAAGTAATTAAATATGGCACTCATGTCACTCATAAGGTATGAGCATGGAAAAAAAATAAATGCTTTCACTTAATGACCACAGCATTAAAACACTGAAAGAAAGAAAAAATATGTTATGAGTTTTATGTCATTACCCTGAGTTTGAACTCAGCCTGGTATGCTAATTGGGAATTATTACATCGTTAAGAGTCCAAAATTATAAAATTGAGATGAGGTCAGAGTTGGTCAGAAAGGTGCATGCACAATCTTATTGATTACCTATGATATGCTCTGATCTATGCTTATCCCTCTCGATAAATTTTGACTTACCTCTGATTAATTTCCAACCAATGGCAAAACGTCTATACAGCCAAAACAGTTGCAGCAATGAGACCATCAGCTTTTTGTTCTGTAAGAATAGCAGAGAAACCCCATGAACAGAGATATGAACAAGGTCATATAATCTGTATCTATACAAACAATAGCAGTCTATTAAACCAGGAGATTTATTATTTCTGAAAAAAATAAAAGAAGAGGCTGGATAGATGGCTCAGTAGTTAAGAACTCTAGCTGTTCTTCCAGAGGACCAAGCTTCAATTCCCAGGACTCAAATGGCAGCTCACAACTGTCTGTAGTTCTAATTCCAGGTGAACTAATACCTTCACACAGATATACATGAAGGCAAAATATCAATAAGATACATAAGATAAAAATAAGTATATCATTTAAACATAAGAGAAAACCTAATCAGAAGTGGAAATTCAGAATTTCTAATAGCATAATTATCTCTGGAGTGTCTCTAGTTACTATTACACTTCTCCCATTTCGGATGTTAATGTTTGGGTAAGCTGTCTCCCAAATACATATGTAATTCTAACCTTTCTTCATTACTCCTGGTTAGATGTCTAGACCCCTTCTAGCCAGCTATAGAGAATTTCTCACAAAGACAGAAAAGGCATACTAACATGCATGAATATGTCACTTCTCTAGTTTAGCAATTAGGAGCAAAATTGACAGAAGTCTGTCCTAGAAGACATTGAATTGCCAGTTGTTGAACATAAAGAAAAAAACAATGAGATTTCTTGAACTTATGGGTAACCTGTGAGACTATATATAGACAGGACTCTAGGAAAGTCAAAAACACAGTAATTCTACACTAGTTTAAAGGATCCTGTTTAAGTTCTATTCCCAACAGCCATTTCAGGTGCCTCACTACTGCTTGTAACAAGTGGAGTTCAGGCAAATCTGGACTTTTTAGGTATCTGGACAAACACACACACACACACACACACACAAATTCACACAAACTAACACACAAACTATTTAAAATCAAGTAAATCTTTAAAAGAGGATCCAGTAAAGTTGCAAGCCCTCTTTCAACGACCCCTGGTGTGCTGACTTTCTCTCATGATTGTTTTACTGTTTCTGGATAAATCTTGTTTCTTCAGAGTTCAATCCTTTTTACTGTTCAAGATATTACCCTAAACATTATTGTCCTCAAATGTTACTTCTCTTTTTCCTTTTCAAAGTTAAATGTGAGAGAGCAAATTAAATCAAGAGCACAGCAGTGATTAATCTTCAGAGTTACCCAGGGGATAAAATGAAGTATTTGCATGTTTCAAGCACATCATCCAACAGAAAATAAAAATGTATAGCTATTCCCCTATTAAAACAGGTTGTCACTTTATAGTATGTAATGCTAATAATAACAGCTTCAATAAATTCAAGTTCCAGAACACATCACAGTTGATATTTCTAGACAATCCAAAGATTTGTAAACTAAGATGCAATAAATTAAGTAACAGGTTTGAATCAAATAAGAATAAAGAAACCACTCGACACAGTCTAGAAGGCTGTAAATTCTTGTTCACTAAAATGTATTCAATTATTGTGGAGTGCAGTAATGAACCTAGGAGGGGTATTAGACTGGATAACTTCAAAGGTCAGAAGGTACAGAAAGCAAACAGTAGAGGTAGAAAGCAATCATTTCTGCAGTGGTAGTAGGAAAGGTCTAAGCAAAGTCCAGATAAGTTACATAAAAAAAACACCAAGAGGTCTGTGGAAGACTCTCAAGTACAAGCTTTAATTGAGCTTTATTTCAGTAACTTCTTGCTGTGTCAGGCAATTGAAGGAAACGGATCTACACATGGATATTGGTTCCTGTAATTTCACTACTTATTCCTGTACTTAGGCTTCTTTGAGAAGTTTGCTAACTTCTCAAAGACACTTTAGAGCTTTCCACAAGTTTTATGTGTACCTCATGCCAGTGTTGTTTATTCAACTCTTCAAAAGGACATATTGAAACAAACATAATCAAGATATTGCCAATGCTACCTTGAGAGAAGAGCATATGGCTACCATTTTCATGTTTCCAGAAATTTTATCCATATATATCTGTAAGATCTGAAACAGGCAAGAGGGAAACAGACAGCCTTTGGATTTAGCAGACCAATGAAATAATAACTATTTAATATTTAAACTGAAAACTCAAGACCACTTCTTATTTCATTGCTATTTCTTAAAATAAACATGAGATTGAACACCATCCCCTGATTTAATTGGTCATTTTCAGAGGGAGCAGAATAATTTTTATCAAATAAGAGTTGCTATGAGCCTGATGAAATTACCTCCCACGATGAGCTCAAGAAGATTGTTTCTTAAATTACTCATTAAAATCAACGTACCCATCACTCCAAAGATACAAGACAATTCACAGAGCTAAAATTCTTGATATATTAAAAAATAATTTGATGGATAATTTGAATACTAATGTGCTATTCTCACAGCCGTGCATTTTCTATTTGAAACTGTTGGATGAAAAGCCAAAATAGTATTTTTCCAAGGCATTCATGCAGAGTATCAGTATTCTGAAAACCCTGAAAGAGCAGGAGCTGAACAAAGATAGAAGTATTCTTCACTCACACAGCCAATGGCTGTGTGAATATCCCTTTATGCTCTGAACTACATGGAAATAGTATGAATATAGAACCACTCAGCTGCTCCCCATGTTTAATCAAATTATCACTTATCAAGGTAGTAACATTTTAAAACACGAATTGCACTTGTGCCACCTATACATTGAAAATCATGTCTCCCATGAAAGTACAGTTTGATAACGTCCTATAACTTTTTAAGATTTTTATTTCTCCCATGGCCAAAATAATTAATCAGTCACCATTCTTAAATTTTATGTGTAGAAAAAAATCTAAAAATATAATGAATGGATTGGCATACATGAAATTGTTTTAAACAATTGTCCAATAAATTATTACTGACATACATTGCACAGTGTTACATTTGTTATATACACATAAACACAAACACACATCTGTATATATGTAAAATCATATATACACATCTATACATATACGCAAAAATATATTATTAGTGTTAAATGAAAATCTCTTAGGGAAAGATTAAGGAAAAAAATAACTTGTGTTTAATTTATATCACCCCTGAGGGAAAAATACAGAAATGTATAAAACCATCATTAAAGTAATTTTTCTTCAAAAAGTTACCAAAGAGCAGCACTTCCAGAATCAAAGGTTCATTTATTCTCTAATATTGCTTCTTATTATTATTAAGAATGGATAATATCGAATGGGAAGAAATGTTCAATTTCTTGAGAACTATCTTGTATTTATAGTTCTTAATTAGTTAGACACTTTTGACGCATATAGCAAGCAAAATCAGATATAAGCCTTGGAAGAGCATAGTGATGTGAAGTTAGTCAGTAACTTACAAATGCCTGTCTCCATATTCACAGTACACTTAAACATTTGTTGGAAAATCCCCTGTGCACTTGACAATCTCTGTTTATTGGAGACAGCTTCCATACATGTTCATATTTCATCTTCATCTCTTCCTAATTTCACATCCTGTATCCCCAAAGAATCACTTATACCTTGTAGAAAATCAATTCTGATTTCAGAGAGATAGTTTCAGTGTATTGCTTAATTCCTGTTTTACTTCTGACACTTTACATTTGTATATTTAAAAGACTACTTGGATGGTTACTTCCCCACAACCGGATCCTGGTTCTCAGTTTCTGTTTCCTCAACATTCTAGTTTTATCTCTGACAAAAGACTAGACTACTAAAATGATCTGTTACAAGACAAAGCTAGCTTCAATTTAATATTCTCTCATTGATACAGGATAAGTAAAACATTATTCAATAGTGTCTTATTGATGTGGTTAGTTATATAAGACTCCCAGAAAGACATCTTTATCAAAATCATGGAACTAGTGTATAAATTCAGTTATTTGGAAAGAAAATCTAACTAAGCCAAACATTTTAATAAATTCAAATACAAATGTCTTTTTTAAAGAGAAATCCAGAGAAGGAATGACAGTAGAAGAGAGAAACAATGAAGAAGCAGGGAAAGGAGTGTGGGTAACCCAGCAGAAACCAATGAAGTGTAGCATAGCATCCCCATTAGCCTCTGTGGAATAGGCACACCGCTAGGGATTCTTCAAATATCTGTCTCCACATCAGAGGCTAAGTTTCTCTGAGCTCACTTAATTTGTGGTAATTTGATATGCCGCCCTAAGGGAACTATTTTTTTTTTTTTGAGGAATATCACAACCAACATCTTGTAGTGATTAATAAAAATGACTAAAAACTGTAGGTTGGAAGAACAAGTGGAAATACAAAATTTTAGCTATTTAATACAAAAGGTGGGGGCTGGTTCATTCAGATTCTGCTACATGTTATGAAGAACAGAAAATTAGTTAACTAAGTTGTCAAAGTGGAGATATATGTGTGTCTATGAATATATATGTGTTTATAGTTATATAACAACTGTCTCATTAAGAAACCATCTAGAAGTATAATAAACTAATTCGTTTTAAGGGTACTAAGGGGGCTGAAGTCCTGGATAATACTACTGTTAGTCACTGAGAAGCTCATTAGAAGTAGGGTAAATTGAGTATATAAATAGCATGCAGCTGAAGATGAACATTCTGCATGCAAAATAATAGTATGGATGACTATGAGTTCTTTTATTAGCCAATTCATGAATTTTTTCTCTACAATAACACTCTATCAAAGCTATTTCTACAGTCTCAGAAGTTTCAGTGACAAAATCCATTTTTACTTAATATTCACAAATAAATACTTCCAATAAAGTCTAATATGTCATACACAGGCAACAATATTAATTATTGCCCTTAATTAGATAAACCTTTACAGTAAATAATAATTAGCCCTGTAATTTAGACTTTTCCAATAAATAATGGGGGACTAAATTCTAGTTGCATGTAGCTAGATGCAGGTGACATGATTTTTTCATGTTGCCTTGAATACAAGCCTTAAGACTTTGTCATCAATTTTCTGACTATACGCTTATAGTCTCAAGAATCAAGTAATAAAGAGAGGAAGAAAGAAAGAAAGAAAGAAAGAAAGAAAGAAAGAAAGAAAGAAAG
>JADRCC010544018.1:0-11602 GCA_019843855.1 Hylomyscus alleni
TGTACTACAGTTTTAGTAATGCCTAAGTGCAGGCTTATGCTGCTTCATTCTCTAAGACGAGTTCCTCTGAGGACCAGAGTCTTTAAATTATTTCTGAAAAATTGTCAGTGATTACACCTTCCCGTGATCAGCTTGTTCTCATTTCCTTTGTGTATTCCATTAGCATATAGTAGAGTCTTTTCCATTTATTCTTCTTGTTTATTGCTTTGTGTGTATGATTTGTAATTTGCACAAGTACACACACAGATAGTTACATCTCAGGATAACTCCTCAGTACTAAACAATACAGTTCACTCATTGTTTTTCAACCCCACCAATAAGGGGACATTAAATATATTTGCTTTAAAATATTTGTAGCTTGCTCTGTTTTCTAATTATTTTGGCTGGTTAATTAGCCTTCTACTTAATGATTTGGGGGCTGACTTAAGATTGGTTTTCTCCCTATGTTTTGGAATTTTCAGGTTGTGACTTACCTTGTTTAAAGTTTGCTTTCTCAGCCCTGTTCCTTCCACCACTGTGGGCCAGATTTGTAGCTAGTTTATAACCCATCTCTCCACTCTTTCTTCTAGCACTAGCATGATGGTGTATGTCTGTAGTGATACTAGGGTTCCAGTAGATCATTTATTGAGCTACCAGGCATATTGGCAAAGCTTGATTCTGTATCCTTCTAGTTCTCTGAATGTAGAAGTTCCATCTAAATAATAATCCCCAGAAACTGTCAGCAGCTGGTTCTAGAATTCTTGTAAGAGAATCACATAGTTTGGAGTCTGTCACTTTTACATATCCTGGAGTCTGTCCTTGACCCAACCCCATAGACAGGCCCATGTCTTCATATCTGCCCTACTCTACCACTCTCATACTGTCCAGTCCATGGCAATGGTTAGAATTTTCAATGTAACTATAACTTGGAGTTCTCTTATGTTCCATTTCATCTGTCATTACCTTTATATAAAAAATCCAAGGCAGTGAAATTCGTGTCATTTCTGGGTCTCTATGAGTCAACATGGACTTTCATGTGTATGTGACAACCACTCTCCCTATTTGTATACGTACTTGGCAGAAGCCATTTAGGAAAGGCTAAAGGGATGCAGATAACTTTTCTGGAGATGGCCCACCATTTTGCATGGCCTGCAATGGATAAGTTCTAAGGCAAGGTCCCAAGAGACTTCATCCCAGGATTACTTCTTGCTACTGATATGCCTTTCCAATCACTGTTATATAGTGTAATGATTCAGGGGCATTAGCCCAGCCTATTGGTCAGATTTTCTGTATATTTATATGAAGACTTACTTTTATATAGTAATGCTGTTGGATAAATTGATAATTTCATAATTTCTAATATATTATAAAGTTCCTTTAATTTATATTAGTAATTTCAAGTCCATTATAGTATGAAAAATAGAGCTTTGTAAACCCTCATGCTAATTGCACTTGGAGAAGAAAGCAGGCTTGGAAACAAAGTTACAATCAAGGAAAACATTCCTTCTAGGCTAAGAACAAGGTTATCTAGTAACTAAAGGTCTTAAAATGGGTATGGACAATTTATTGTAGGCACAAGGACAACAAATAAAATATTGGCTGGTTTATTTATACAAAACTTCAGAACTAATGAGACATAAGACAGATAATTTGTCTCTTAACAAAACCATGCTAACTAATGCCATAAGAAGTATTATTTTAAACTTATAATGAATTCATGGAGCTAGTCACAGATAGCCAGTGTTTAGTTAGGTACTAGTCTTAATGGAATGACACGTAAACATTTCTGCTGTACCTCTTTATCGATTTATGACATGAACTTTTAACTTAAATTTACTACGAACTTACAGAATGTAAAGATGCTTAGAAAAACCATGTGATCAATTGTCTTAGTAGAGAATAAGAACTAAGAACCAAAAATAGATGCAGGTGTAGCTTTCTTCAGCTTCATCCAAAATGAGTGAATGTTTTCTGTATGTGAGAATTTTCCATCTTTCACTTCGTTCATTCACTCTTTTTCTTCTTTTCTTTTCTCTCTGGGTCACAAAGAGTTAATGAGTCCCAAGCCTTTTTCCTGGCCAGTGAGGATCCTTGAGCCAGAGAGAAAAGATCCCTAGCAATTAAGCCTTTTTTTCTTCTTCATTCCCGCTGCTGCCAGTAGGAATTAATTACCAAAAGCTAACTTCTCTTGGCCTTAGAATAGCAAACAGTTATAAACAGGAAAATTGCCAAGGACAAAAAAGCTTTGGCCCCGACTACTGATTCCATACCCCATCACTGCCTTCCCCAGGAAATCCTATGATGCCATGGCTGGCCCCTGGCAGGTACTTAAGCAAATAATAAAGGCAACATGTGGCCACATCTAAGGTTAATGCAGACAGTATCATACTTTCTTCAGAGTAGGTATGTACGCAGTGGTAGAGGAGTGAGAAGTCATGGTTCATGATGCAAGTAAACCTTGCTGGGGCTTTAACTACCCAGTAATTTTTGTCAGTGGGTTCAGTCACAGATTGCATAGTGATCTCTAGAGGTATGTGGGTTGTGGCTGCTTTGACTTGACTTTTAGAGCTACCTCCCCATTTGCTAGGTATTTTGTTTTTTCCTTTACTTTTTTTTTTTTAAAAAAACCTAGTGCTGCCACATCAAACTTAACTTTCCACTTTGCACACATCAGGTACCATGTCAAATCTACCAAATCCAAGCTTACTCTGGTACAATGGCTTTTACTGAGTTACATCTGTTGTTGGTTGGGTGGCTGTCACTGGCATTCATGCTGCTAAAGTCCTAGACTAGTATTTCTCAACCTGTGGGTTTGCAACGCCTTTGGGTTGAATGACCCTTTCACGAGGGTTGCCTAAGACCATTGCAAAACAGATATTCACACTTCATAACAATAGCAAAATTACAGTTATGATGTAGCAATAATTTTATGGTTTGGGGGCCACCACAATGTAAGGAACTGTATTAAAGGGTCACCACTGTCCTAGATAGTTGTGCTGCAAGTTCCTGCTTTAATCATCGTGGTAAGCCATTTTGTGTCCTTCAACTCATACACAGAACAGAACAGAAGCCATGCTTCCTCAGGTGCCAAGAATCTAAATGCTCCTGCTAAATGTGAAGGTGAATCATAGTGGAAAGTTTTCCTGTCTCATGTGACCACATTGTTGGTGACCATCTTCAGGAGCCCTTCTTTGCTTTAACTGACCTTAAAAAAAAAAAAATTGAACATTCATGTTTCTCTCTACTTCCTCTGTGACATACTAGAGTCAAAAAAATGTTAGATATACACTTGTAGGTACCAGTTATTCTACCATCATCTTCCACAACTGAAATCAACAAGTGACAACACCTATAAAAAGCCTACAGAGAACCACACCACAGCAGTTAATGTCAAAACTACAAATACCTGCGGGTCAGCAGGAAAAAAACAAAACAAAACAAGAAATTCCACTATGTAATTTCTCATCTTTCTATGCCAACTCCACTTCCAGGCTTCATAGAGAGCCAAGGCTGACCAACCTAACTGGAGGGAGATGCCAGGCTTCTGAGGCGCCTGAGGGGGATCCAGACAGGCCACCAGAAAGCTCAAATCTAATTTCATATTTTAAATCACCTAGGAAAATTGTCAGGCAGATGAGAAGCCAGGAATCCATGGAAGGAATTTTAAGATCACACACATCATTTGGAGAGGTGGCGACATACAGCATTCAAAGAAACAGACATTGGTGAGGCATAGTTTGCAAGGATAGTCATCATTCATTGGGGCAGCCTTCTAAAACCTTAAATTCTCTTGAAACCACCATATTGATAGTGTAATGGTGGACACATACTATATATGTTTAAAAATATGTAAAAT
Source organism: Hylomyscus alleni (assembly GCA_019843855.1). Lineage (NCBI taxonomy): Eukaryota > Metazoa > Chordata > Mammalia > Rodentia > Muridae > Hylomyscus > Hylomyscus alleni. The sequence goes on from JADRCC010544018.1 coordinate 3,836, forward strand.
TCACAGTATTGATAATGAGCCCTCATATAAAATGTGGACTTTGGGTAATGACCTGTGTCAATGACAATCTACTACTTGTAACGGACATATTTCTCTAGTGGAATGTGCCATAATGGGAGAGATTATAGATGTGTAGGTACAGGGATTGCATAGGAAAGAAATAAAGGCAGGAATTGAGGAAGGAAAGAAGGAAGAGAGAGAATGTGTGTGTGCGTGTGTGTGTGTGTGTGTGTGTGTGTGTGTGTGTGTGTGTGATTGTAAAAGTTAACCATCAAAACAAAAGAAGAAAGTGTTCTCAAAATCAGTATGCAAGTCTTCTATGTAGAGAAACATTGGGAATATTTTTTAATTTATAATTATAAAACATAATGCATTAGTGATTAAGCATGCAACCATGCCAATAAATGTGGATGGATTTAGCTTACCTACCAAAAGGTGTATAATTCTGTTTGCAATATGAAATGTAAGTATTATATGTTCCGTGTGAATGGTCTAACCAACAGTGATTCAGTTGTACTAGAAGTCAATGACAGAACAGCCTGCATGTCAAACAAAGATAAGTCATAGCCATCCCGATATGAAATAATATACTAAACATGACAAAGGAAGAGGCACCAGTGTACCAACAAAAATTAAAAGAGAAACCTCAGAGACTAGATATTTTACATATTTGCTTACTGAACAACTAGGCAAAAGGTGACATATAAATTGAAGTAGGGAGTCGTTGGGGTTTTACATGGTGGCAATGGGGTTTTGTGAGGGGCTTTTTTTATTTAGCTTATTGTCAGGTTCCATCCATGTTATCAATGTTTTATTGCTTATTACTGAATAAATGTTCTATTGTGTGGATATACCACATTTCATTTATCCAGCCATTGCTTGATAGGCATGTGGTTGCTCTGTGCTCGACAGCGCTGCAATGAATAATCTTGTAGTCTTGTGAGACAAAGAGTAATTGGCTCCATATATGACAGAATACATAAGCCCCAAATGGCTTAAAGATTAAAACAAGTACTGGAAAAGCACCAAATTTAAGTAATCTGTAGTTCACTAAGTGATATTGGGTTAATATTATTTTTCTAATTCTGTGCTAATTGTCTTGCAGTCATGTGAGATGTTAGTATTAGGGGAACGCGAGCGAGGAGCACAGCACGTGAGCACATGCCCCTCCCTTCCCAACTCTTCTCTGAGTCTAAAATTATTTCAGAGTGAAGGTTTTTTTTATTTTATTTATTTTTTCGCATGTGTGTGAATGTTTGCCTGAGTCTTATGTTTTGGCACCTCGTGCATGCTGTGTCTGTGGAGGCCAGAAAAGAGCATTGGATCTCCATGTTTGTGAGCTACCATGTGGGTGTTCTCTGAAGAGTAGCCAGTGTTAATTGTTGAGCTATCTCTCCACACCCTGGATGAAGTTTTAAAACATGGGTGCTTTTTGACATGCCATAGCTTTACGCGTCAAACCATTGTATGGGAACACTATGAAAAAACAAAATCAATGTAATGCTCCTAAATACTTAGCAACACAGCACATAATGGGATATCAGCTGATTCCTAGCACCCTTGTGACCTCAGCAGAGAGAAGTAGCCTACCGTGACCTCCCAGACCACAGGAGTGTCATAGCTCACATCACCAGCCCAACACAAGTTTCCCCTGAGCGTATTTTGCTTCTACACCATCAATCCCGAGTATATCCATCATACATCGAGGGTCATCTTTATTAGCTAGTATACCGAGAAAAGAAAATGCTGAACGTATCCCACAGAATGTGGGGCCCTCACCAAAGCTGACTCTCAGAAACCCATGAAAGGGGGCATGCTCTCTAAAACTAAGGGAGAGAAGTAGGAGGGGGCAGCTCAGTTCCAGCTGAGAATTAGGGCCAGGAAGTGTCGCGTCTCCCTCGACCAGCAAGAAGGACACGACCACGAGCTCTTCCTCAAACAGTTTATTCAGGCTTCTTACACAGTTCTGCTGCTGCTGCAACTTCCCCCAAAACCCTTATATTGGGTTCCAGCTATCCAATCGCTGTCAGCCACGTGGGCACTGCCGATAGGCTCACAAAAGGTAGGAGTGGCCAAGGCTAAGCCATGACCATATATGGCTTGTTTACCACTAAGTGGACCTGGGGGGGGGGCAGTGCCAGGCGCCATTTTGGGGTGCAGCTGTGGCGTCCCATAAGGAAGTAGCAGGACTATAAATCCAGAAGTCATCACACTGATTGCTTTTCTCTTGAATACTTTAACATGCATCAGTAACCTTGAGGTTAAGGTACAAAGTTTATATATATATGTATACACACATATACCTTGAGGTTAAGGCACAAAGTTTATATATATATGTATACACATATATACATATATATCTTTATATATATTATATTGCTTAATATATATAAACACATATATTGATTAAATATATATTTGCACATATAAACTTAATATAATATATAAAGTTATATATAAAATTTAATTTATATATAAATAAATATATATATATATACACATACATAATTTTTTATTATGAATACAATTTCACAGCTTTGAAATTGTGGTGTGAATGTAGCCTCAAGGCAGAAGAGAAGGTGGAAATGCAGAGGAAGTAGGTCTTTTTTAGCATTAAAGTTTAGGGAATGAGGATAGTAGTAAGAAGCTGGAGTCATAAGAAAGACAAACTATCTGTCTTGGCAACCATGTCTAATGCCTTAGTTGTGGAGAAAGCTTAGCAAAAATGATAATTGTTTTTCAAAAGGTAGTTAAATGACCCTTTTCTGTCACAAGTCTTAATCTCATGATGAGACAGAGAGGTTAGAATTAATGTCCATCAGATGTGTTTGCAGCCCAAGGTCATGCAAGATAAATATGTCAGTTGAAGAGTCATTTTTATGATATGGGAAAAGTCCTTAGTCTTCAGGAAAGGTGCATTGGCTTGTGGGCTAGACAGCAGTTTATATTTACCCGAGGAATGTCAGGTTATTTCTCTTATTTGGTAGTACCACTTCTTCATCCTCAGGTTTTTATCATAAAATTAGGCAAGGGCTATAGTTGGCATATGCAGTGTCTTGGATTCTCCTCCCACCCCCTGCCGCACCTTCCATAGACTGGAAACTTCATTTCCAATTGAAGTGATGAAAATGGAACCACTTTAATAAGTGACAAGGTCATGAGTATTATTATCAATACTCTAGGAATGGATTCCTGATTTAAAAATAAGAATTAGGCTCCCTTCCCTCTCTTTCCAGCCATATGATATCTTTGGCTATATTAGACCATGTTAGCAAGAGACCCCTAAGTGTTAGATTCCCCAGTTTCATAAACTGAAATAAATAAGTAAATAATGCTTTATATGTCATAGAGCTATATATATTCAAATAGTACAAAACAATATGACAGTATAATTTTATTGTTTTGATTTCTGTATATTTCCATTGGAATTCTATTTCAAATAATTCAAAGGTGTGATTAAATAGGGTGTTTGTAATTACATGTAAGTTAGGACTTGAGTTAGGTATATGAACCTTTGTTATATCACTGTTTCCCTAAGATGATCAAATTCATGTTACATCATCCAATTTCTGGCTTGTTTCCCCCAACAACGTAATTTACCATGTATACAAGGGCGGCTGTGACCTGCATTCCCGGGGATAGCTTTAACCAGCCCTTTGTCAGACGGGAAATTGCTTTCTGCATAATCGGAAGTAATTGAAATAATTGGAACTATAATGAGAATCAACAGCTAGATGCTCCCTTGTGCTTTTCTCTACTTTGTAAAATAAAGTAATCATTAAATGCATTCACATTTTAAAGTTTAAGAAGGTTTGTACATCAACCTTGCTTTATAAATGTGCAAGAGGGCACTCGGTGTCACAGGAGTAGTTTGCCACATGTCACTAGGCTGAGAGAATAAAAATGATGACATTCAAAGTAAGGTTTCCAGGGACTCTATATTGTGGAAGTCAGTGTCCTGAGGACAGGTATCAGAAGATCCCTTTAGGCTTCCCAGCACATCTGTTAATTTCTTCTGATGAAGTAGTAGTTTGCAATGTAAAGCTGATTACAAAGATCAAAGTGCCGTTGAAATGTATTTTTAAAAATTCTTATTACTGCCTGTTCTGCTGTTTCAAATACATGTAACATTTATTAATAATATTGTCACATGTCCCTGAGAGATTTATTAGCTTGATAAGTATCAGTTTTGTAATAAGTCATTCATTTTTTTGGCACCTGGCCAAATTCTACATTCTGATTCTCCTTTCTAAAAGGAGACTTTATTTTAATGGCAGTTTTAGGTTCGTATGGAAACTGAAAAGCAGAGACAGAGCTTTGTCATGGACCTTAGCTCCCACGCACCGTGGCATTGCCCATCAGAGTGGCGTATGCTACAGCTAATGAACCCACTCGGACTCAGTGATGCCACCCCAAATCCATAATTTCATTTGAGTTCAGTGGCTGTTGCATATTCTATGAGTCTGAGTAGATTTTAAATGACAAATACACTGTATTATATAGTATAGCATTTAGTAGTTTTACTGCTCTACAAATAGCTCTGCGTTCTCTTTGTCTATTATTCCCTCCCTGATACCAATTCCTGGCAGTCGCTGATCTTTTCCCGCGTCCTCGGTCTTGCCTCTCTCCTTTTTCCAGAATGTCATCTGTTTTTGTTTGCAGTTATCATCATTGTCTACATAGAGAAAATCAAAACGAGGCAACAAATAAGCAATTACAGCAGGGTTGCAAGATACAAGATTAATACACAAACGCTAATTGCTTCCCTTTCTACCAGCAATGAACAGTGGGAGTTGAAATTAAAAGCACAGTACCATTTACACTGGCAAATGGAATTTTCAATTTGAAGTATCCCAAATGGAATACATTAGTATAAATATAGCAAAATATGTTCACAGTCTATTTGGAGAGACAATAAAACTCAAGTTTAAAGCCCTAAAAAAAAAAAGAGGGAGCAAGAGAGATCTCTGTTCTAGAAGATTTCATGTTGTCAAGGTCCCATTTGCCCCAAATAATCTAGAATCAATGCAGTCTCAGCTAAAATCCAAGGAAACAATTGTGTTGCTATCAGCGACAGACGGATTCTTTCTGATGGGACAGAGAAGTAAGAGACCCAGAGTGGCCCGTGCAGTCCTGAAGGATAACAACATCAAAGAACGAACACTGCCCTACTTCAAAATGCCACACACAGCAAGAGTAATCTAAGCAACACAGAAATGGAGAAAGAAAATCAGTGGTACATAGCAAGGAGCCTAGAGGCCAGCCTCCATCCGTATGGCTAACTGATCTCTGACAAGGACCAGAGGTGGTACAGTGACATCAGAAAGTTCATATAGACTTAGACCTTATGCCCTTCACAATATGTAATTCAGATTGTATCACAAACATGAATGTAAAATGAAAAACTTTTAAACTAAAAGTCTACCAGTAGTTCTGTGACCAAAACTAGGGTTTGGCAGTGTCCTTCAGATAGAATGTTGGAGACATGATTTAGGAAGAAATTCATAATATGAGCTTCGTTAAATTGTTTTTATTCTCTGAAAAAGGCACTATTAAGATTGAATAGGAAAGCTATAGACTAGGAAAAAATTTATGCAAAGTCCACATCTGATGATGGATTCAGATAAAATATGCTAAAGTGGAAATTTCCTAGAAAATGGATGGACATGGAAGTATAATATAAAGCAAGATGACCCGAACTCAGACAGACAAAACCTCCATGGTCTCACTCAGATGTAGATTTTAGCCTGTTGGTATGCATATATTCATATAAATGTAATGTATGTGTATGTATAATATATAATATATTGTTACAATATGTATCGTAACATGTAATGATATGTGCTATATGTGTGTATGTTACATACATATGACAAATATTGTGTGTTGGAGGGAAAGGTAAAGCCTCAAATCCAGACAGGAGACTGAATTGGTAGAAATAGGTGGTAAGGAAGAACAGAGGATGGGCAATAGGACACAGGAGACACACAAGAAGAAAGAGAACAGGATGTGTGGTTACAGGGAGGGTAACAGGGAAAGGAGAGAGAAGGAGGAAACTCTATTAAAATGCACCTTCGGGCTGGGGAGATGGCTCAGCGTTTAAGAGTTCTGACTGCTCTTCCAAAGGTCATGAGTTCAAATTCCAGCAACCACATGGTGGCTCACAACCATCCGTAATGAGATCTGATGCCGTCTTCTGGTGTGTCGGAAGACAGCTAAAGTGTACTTACATATAATAAATAAAATAAATCTTTAAAATGCACCTTCCTTCAAAATGCCATCATGATACCTAATATATTAGCTATCTAATATTTCATGTGCCAATTTAGCATTTTTAAAATGATATTCTTAGAACCCAGCAGCATAGAAACAGCCCAGTTAAGCATAAGCCAAGTAACTTAACAGACACCTCACCAAAGAAGTAGATAGGTTACATATAAGCACAAAAGATGTCCCATGTGACATGTCATCAGGGAAATGCAAAGTAAAATACAACGAAAGTATGGCCTCACACCTACGAGAGTGGGCCAAGTCTAAGGACGCCAGCTACAGAGGCATGTGCGATGAGGGGAAGTCAAACAGCATGGTCAGTTTGAAAGGCAGGATGTCAGTTTTTCTCAAGGAGGCTTAGTGTATCATACTATCCAGCAACTGAGCTCCTCGGTGTTCATCCAAAGGGATTGTAAGCAGGCCACTCTAAACTGTGCGGTGGGATAATTGGGTAGCAGCAGTGGTCACAATTTCTAAATCTTGGAAGCAACCAAGATATCTTGTCAGGAAGTGAAAAGATAAACCTTGGTGTGTCTTAGACAGTGGACTATTATTCACCACTAAAAAGACATGAGTTGTTACAACAGAAAAATACACAGAAGAAATAGGGATGCATATTATTAGGCAAAATAGACAGCCTAGAAGGACTGTGTTGTATGATTCCAATGATATTGTGATATTCATAACTTGATCTGGATTATACTCCAGTTTGTGTTCACATGTGGAAGTCACACTGTAGTGAACTGGAAAGGCTGGGGTGGGGACCATAAGTAAGCAGGCTTACTTTCCTTCTTTAGGAGATAGTTTCAAAAGATCATTAAATTTGTTTTATCCTCTACCAGGAAGAAGTTGGTGTTAATTATGAGATACATGACCCCAGGGTTGTAAATAATATGAATCCCATAGTGACCAGGCATAAAACTGTGGGAGGGTTTCCCCATCTGTAAAGGGGAATTTAGTCTCTAGTTAATAAGGGCAAAGTAAAGGACCAATCACTGAACAATTGAATTTTTTTCTAACTTTGCAGGATATTTATTATTGTTCCTATTTACAAGCCAAATATGAGGAATTTGTTACTGCTCGCATTAGTCAGAATTCTTCTGAACAACAGAATTCCTTTGTGGAGAAACAAAATGTATTAAAGGATCTTGTATTGCTAAATGTGGGCCAGGAATAGGGCCTAGTAATCCATCAGTGTTGGTGGCAAATGTCACTGTATTATGTATAGAAGTCACTCTACCATGGTTCACCCTCTCCGGTGACCACAGATAAGATGGCTCTTCCTCGATCCCTCCTCAAATAAGTGGCATCTGAGGCTTACATCCTGATCTACGTGTCCAGTTAGTAGAGCCTAATTGCGTCATCCTAGCCTTCGTAGAAGGCTGGAGAGCCACCTCTTCTAGCTGCTGAGTTTGGAAGTAGGATCAGTAAGGGAGGGAATTCTTCAGACATTTCAAGGATATGGTTGAAAAGATGCTGAGGAGGGAGAAACTATGA
>JADRCC010544028.1:0-10849 GCA_019843855.1 Hylomyscus alleni
ACAGATCTATACATGCTGCAGGACCACCTGCCCCAGCTTTCTGGGTACTTGGGATTACAGGCAGGCAATTACTATCACACTGGCCTGGACTTGAGTTTACAGATAATGGGAACTATTGAAGGCTTAGCCTCCCCCCACCCCTATATATACTTATTTAGTTATATTTTAGTTCTGAAAACTAAAGGTAGGCCCTTGAGCATACTAGGCAAACACTGTACACTGAACTGCATCCCTAGTCCTGGTTTTCAGGGGCTAATTCCCACTATTAGACAGAGACAGAGAACATATGGGTAGCAGAGAAGTCAGTATAGGAACAGAGAGACCAGCCTAGAGGCTACTGTGATCTTGGATGAGGCGTGCATAAGTGGCTTGGAGTAAGGCGGTAGTAAACAGAAGTGGACTCAGAGGTATTTATGTATTTTAAGAATAAATTAACTCATAGCAGGTATCATGACAGGCACTTGGGGGGGGGGGAGCAGGGAACAAGGAGGGGCTTCTCACTAGGCTCAACCCCTTAAAGGGAACCAAAGCTCCTAGCCTAATGAAGCCTTGGATAGCAAGTAAATCATAGAATTAGGTTGTGACTTGAATTGGCCTTTAATGCTGTTTATTTACTCAGTGGTTGCAATGTGGCAGGAGAGGGAGGTATAGTTACTTAAAGTGCTCAAAGATGAGTCACAGAGGGAGTAATTATCTTGCTCACAGTCTTACAATGCAAGGATAAAATAGCTGTTAGGAGCTGGGTGGGTGTTTTCATTTGGGAAAAAATGTAACTAGAAACCTGGGCAGGGCATGTACAGGGGTAGTCGTGGATGGTAAATCTGGTGACCAGCAAGTCAGAAGCAGTGTCACTGGTATCCTTGGGAGTCGGGCCCAAGGGGTTTTTAGTAAGAGCATCATATGGAAAATGATGAGAAAAAAGAATAGGTTGATAGACAGTGGCTAGAAGGACACAGACTATACCTATGTATAGTGTATAGTGTATGTAGATAGTATGTAGACTACACCTATGTAGATAGTATGTAGACTACACCTACCTATGTAGATAATATGTAGACTACACCTATGTATAGTATGTAGACTACACCTATGTAGATAGTTTGTAGACTACACCTATGTAAAGTATATAGGCTACACCTCAGGTGCAAGGGGAGAAACAACTTCATCCTGCAGGTATCCTTTCTGACTTCCACACTCACACTAACACATACTCTTCCCTGCAAATGAAGTATTAATAAGTTATTGGTATTACAATGTCGGAGTTAACAGAGTGAGGAATATTCGTGAGGTAACAATCCAAGGTCAGGTGCAGATAAAGAGGGAAAGCGTGAGTTAGAACCTGAGAGGCAGAAACCTGGCCACCCGGGAGTGGACAGGGTGCTTAGAAAACTACACTCTGACAAATAGTAGGTTCACAGTGATGAGGGGATTCACTGGCAGAGCCTGAAACCCAACCCAGGCTGGAGCTTGAGTGCAGGGGACAGGCGTTGATGTGAGAGTCATTGAGAATGTGAGGGGCAGTGAGCAGGTGTGAAATAAGCAATTTAGAGCTAGTATTTCTTGCTATGTTATTTGTTTTTTATTAACCTTCTAAGAGCCGTTAAGTATGTGGCTCAGTTGCCTGTCATCAGTGCCTGTTATCAGTGTATATTGAGATAGAGTTTCCATTACTCTTACATCCTTATCAGGTCAAGTTACCATAACAGAAGACCATTTCTGTGGTTTATACAGAAATTTGAGCTGGCTTTGGTGGTTGCAGTCCCAGCATTCTAGAGGCAGAGGCAGGATTGTGTTTTCAAGGAAGGCCATTTAGCTACATAAAAAAATTATGTTTGTCAGAACAAAACAAAACATACAAACAGGAAAAAACAAAACAGTACAACTCCCCCTCCTGAAATTTCTTATAGTAACTGCTTTGAAAATTGGAAGTTTGTTAATGGCTACCATCTTGCTCTTTCTGTGTGCACATGGTTTCCTTGACATATGCCTCCTCAGGATAGGAGAGATAAGGAGCTCTCTAGCATGATTTCGTAGAATGCTACTGAGTGCATATTCAAACCCTCACCATTTTTTACGTTATTTCAAACTCATTGCCTCCCAAAGACAATGAGTGCCATTCCTTTGTCGGCAGGACTTCAAACGATTTTTGAAGGGTGACAGTTCAGTCCACAGGACCCAGAAAGGGGCGTTATGCCCACTCTGAATCAGTACTCCCTCTGAGCTCCTAGTGCTAGCCAGTATTCTGGCTTCTAGCAGCATAGATTAGTTTTTCCTGTTTTTAAATAGATTCTCGCAGCTTGCCCCCCTTCATTTTGAGTCTAGGCTATAGTTTGATCTTTTCTATTGCTGTATGATATACTAGGGTATGCATACTACCTTAAAGATAATTTTGTATATCTAGTGATTTTTAAATTTTTGAGGGGAGAAGGATCCTATATTGGTGTTTGGGTCTAGTAAAATCTATATTGCTTTCCTGATATTTTTCAGGGGGACATAGTGTCTCTAATGGTGTGTACCTTTAAAATGTACTGTGCTGGATGGATTTATGTCAGCTTGACATGGCTGGAGTCATTGAGAAGATAGAAACTCAAGAAGATGCTTCCATAAGATCAGCCATAGGAAAGCCTGTAGAGCGTTTTCTCTCCCACCTCTTTCTTTTAAAAAAAAATTGTTTTAAATTATGTTTATAAAGGTGGGGGTATGTGCACTTGAATGCAAGTGCCCACAGAGTCTGAGGCGTCAGATCCCCCTGGAGCTGGGGTTACAGGCAGTGGTAAGCCACCTGATGTGGGTGCTGGGAGTTGAACTCAGGTTCTCGGGAAAAGCAGCATGTACTCTTGACCACTGAGCCAGTCCCTCCAGCTCCCAGACCTTTTCTTAATTAGTGATTGATGTGGTGTGTGGGCCCAGCCCATTGTTGGTGGTGGCTAGTGGTCATGGTTTCTATAAGAAAGCTGGGTGAGCAGGCTGCAGGAAGCAAGCCAGTAAGCAGCCCTCTTTCATTTGTATCAGCTCCTGCCTCCAGGTTCCTGCTCTGCTTGACTTCCTGTCCTGACTTCCTTGGATGGGGAACATCCATGTTGGATGGTGTTGACGCATACACCGAGTAAGTCTTTGTTTCACCACAGCAGTAGTAACCCTAGCTCAGACGCCTATCTTGGTTTACAGAAGAATTTTTCAGCTTAGAAAATATTCATATTGTGGATCAACTAATTCTTTGTTGAAGGTTATACTGTGTGTTGTAGGATGTTCAGCAGAAACCATGGCTTCCACTCTCCACACAGCAATAATGTGTATCTTCTGTTCCAAATTGTGGTATCCAAGAGTATCTCACAATATTGACATACTTGGCCCCAAGGAGGCAAAGTCACCCCTAGTTTGGAACCAGAACTTAGAGAAAAGATTCAGAGTCAGAAGCCTTTTTACACTGCTTGGTGGCCTGTCTGTCTATGCCAGCTACAAGATGGAGCCTGTCTTATTCCTAGGTAAAGGGTCACCTCTAAAGAGTTGCTCCTTCTGAAGAGTTTGAAGACAGATGTGTTTGGACAGGCTCTTAGAAATCATCATGGAGTCGGGCAGTTGTGGCACAAACCTTTAATCCCAGCACTTGGGAGGCAGAGGCAGGTGGATTTCTGAGTTCGAGGCCAGCCTGGTCTACAGAGTGAGTTCCAGGACAGCCAGGGCTACACAGAGAAACCCTGTCTCAAAACAAAACAAAAAACAAAAACAACAACAACAAAAAAAAACAAAAACAAAAAAAGAAAAAAGAAATCACCGTGGAAGGACATTTGCAGTCACAGGATGAGGGGATAGGGTAGGGATGGAGGTGGAGCTTCTTGGGTCCTCTCTTGGTTTCTGTTCCTAGCTAGGACTTCTGCTCCGGGACAGCCCAGAGTTCACCAGAAAGTTCCTTATGTAGATCATTTGTGTTTCTGTGTGCTGCTAGGTTACTTCTCTTGGCTACCTGGAGATGCAATAGTACAAGCGACACTTCCTTCTGCAGACATCCTTCTGAGTCATCCTGGGCAGCTCTTAGAAAGGTCCTTCTTCTCTGTGTGCGTGAATTGATCTTACTTCTCTGTTTCCCCAGAAGACTCTTACGAATTTTGGTCAGGTCTCTCTATTACTGTCTTATAGGACTATAAAGACTTTTTAAGTAAATGTACACGTATTCCCGCGTGTCAATATAGGCATGCCTGTCATGGTAATGTGTGTCTTGGTCAGAGGATGATCTCTCCTTCCACCATGGTTTCTGCTGTTTTTCCAATGACTATGCCAGGCCAGCTTCTGAGGGTTCTCCTGTCTCTGCCAGGCATTTATTTCCCTTTAGGGGTGCTGGGATTATAGATGCTTGTGCCATTACAGACGTTCACACAATGTATCAGGTTTGTACTTGGGTTCTGGGTGTTCATGAACCACTGTGCCGGTACTGAGGTCTTCTTAACTGTTGAGGGAGCTGTCCAGCACTTTTTTCTTTTAACTGTTTACATTTTTAAACAGTTATTTTTCTGTGTGGATATGGTGAATATGATGCCTCACATGTAATCCTAGCACTTTGGAGGCTGAGGCGAAAGGATCACCTTGAGTTCAGCCTTTGATGGGTCACTCAATGAATTCTAGACTAGCTTGGTTACAGAATGAATCAGATTCTGCTCAATAAAGAAACAGAACAAAAAATAAGAATATATTTTTTGTTTCTTGTTTTTATTGTTGTTGCTTTTTATTTTTTTCCATACAAGGTTCTCTGTGTAGCCCTGGCTATCCTGGAATTCACTTTGTAGAGAGGCTGACCTTGAACTTAGAGTGAGTGTGTGTAACTGACTTTATAGATAGGCTAGCTTTGAATTCAGGGATCCACCTGCTACGTATCAAAATCTACCCCCTCTCTCTTGCATTCATATCCTTCCTCTCTCTCTCCCTCTCCCTCTCTCCCCCTCCCTCTCCCCCTCCCCTCCACACACCCCCCCCCCCATCCTGGGCTTCTGTATGCTTAGGCAGAGGCTAGAGATCAATGCTAGGTGTCTTCCTCTTACTGCTTTCCATGTTATTTTTTGAGATTTTTGTCTCAACCTGGAGCTTGTCCACTTGGTGAAACTGACTGGGTGTGTGTGTATGTGGAGGGGGTGGTGGTGGAGCTACTTCCTTCCTGTAATCCTCTCATCTCTATTTCCCAGTGCTGGGGTTGCAGGTGTACACCAGTAAGCCTAGCTTTTCAGCTTGGTGCTGGAGATCCAAAATCAAGTCCACATGTTCCTATAGCAAGTACATTCTTTATCAGTCAGTCTATTCCCTAGCCCCTAAATATCTCTTTAACAATGAATGTTCACCTTGATATCCATCTCTGCACCATGCGTATACAGTACCCATGGAGGCCTGTAGGGGAAATGAGATAGCAAGTGATCTTAATCCCTGAGCCATCTCTTCAGCCCATATGTACTGGCTGATTTTGTGTGTCAACTTGACACAGGCTGGAGTTATCACAGAGAAGGGAGCTTCAGTTGGGGAAGTGCCTCATGAGATCCAGCTGTGGGGCATTTTCTCAATTAGTGATCAAGGGGGTAGGGCCCCTTGTGGGTGGTGCCACTGGGCTGGAAGTCTTGGGTTCTATAAGAAAGCAGGCTCAGCAAGCCAGCAAGGAACATCTCTCCATGGCCTCTGCATCAGCTCCTGCTTCCTGACCTGCTTGAGTTCTAGTCCTGACTTCCTCTGGTGATCAACAGCAATGTGGAAGTAAGCTGAATAAACCCTTTCTTCCCCAACTTGCTTCTTGGTCATGTTTGTGCAGGAATAGAAACCCTGACTAAGACACCATATTAACCTTATATTTACTAGTGCTAAGGAGGGATGGAAAGATGGCTCAGTGACTAAGAGCACTGACTGCTCTTCCAGAGGTCCTGAGTTCAATTCCCAACAACCACGTGGTGGCTAACAACCATCTGCAATGGGATCTGACGCCCTCTTCTGGTGTGTCTGAAGAAAGTGACAGTGTACTCACATACATAAAATAAATAAATCTTTTAAAGAAAGGTTCTGAGGAGCTGGGTGTGGTGGCTTACTCCTTTAATCCCAGTATTTGAGAGACTGAGGCAGGTGGATCTGTGTGAGTTTGAGATCAGCTTGGTCTACAAAGTGAGTCCAAGATAGCTAGAGCTACACAGAAAAAAAAAAGTTGTCTCAAGAAAAAAAAAATTTATTGTACAATACTGTTTTAGCTATCCTGGGCTTTTTGGTTTTCTTTTCTTTCTCTTTCTTCCTTTCTTCCTTTCTTCCTTTCTTCCTTTCTTCCTTCCTTCCTTCCTTTCTTCCTTCCTTTCTTCCTTTCTTTCTTTCTTTCTTTCTTTCTTTCTTTTTCTTTCTTTCTTTCTTTCTTTTTAAAAAGATTTATTTCGCTGGGAGGTGGTGGTGCACACCTTTAATCCCAGCACTTGGGAGGCAGAGGCTGGGGGATCTCTTAATTCGAGGCCAGCCTGGTCTACAAAGTGAGTTCTAGGACAGCCAGAGCTATACAGAGAAACCCTGTCTTGAAAAAACAAAGCAAACGAAAAAATTGCTGAGGATTAAAACCAGGACATTGTGCTTGTTAGTTAGGGAGTTGCATCTCCAACCTTTCTTTTAGATTTTTTTGAAAGCAGACATACTTGTTTGCTTGCATGTTGTCTATGGTTGCTGTCAAACTATAATGGCTATACTGAGTTGTGACAGTCTGGCCTAAAGCTTAAAATAGTCATTGCATTTTCTTTGCTGCCAGGAGACAGATAGACCTGAGGGGCTGCCTCCGAGGCCTTTCATGCTTCCCTTTAATTCTCAGGTTTTGAGGCTCTGAAGACTCTGGTCTCTGGAAAGTGTTCTGGAGTAACAGATTTGAAACCAGAGAACCACAGAGTTGTAGCCATGCCTGGAATGACCCAGTGGTCATTTTTGCTTTTGAGAAAGTGTGCCATGTATAGTTCAGATTGGCTTCAAACTGTAACTATATTAGTTACTTTTCTAGCTGCTGGGATAAAATGCTGTGACAGAAGCAGTGTATGGGGAGAAGGTATATTTTGGCTCAAAGCTTGATGGTCCATGGTGGGGAAGGCATGATGGTAGGAACCTGAGGGCCTGCCATCTGCTGTCAGGAAAAGTAATGAACACTTGCACTATGCTGGTTTTCTCCTTTTTATTTAGTGCAAGGTCTCAGTCCGTGGAAATGTACCACCTATATTTAGGTTAGGTCTTCCTACTTAATTAACCCAGTGCAGGTAGTTCTTCACTGCCATGCCCAGACATTAACCTAATCTAGATGATTTTTCCAGAAACTCGAATCCTAGATGACCGTACATCCTTTCAAGTTGTTAATCAATAGCCAAGGGTGCTTTTGAATTCCTTATCCAGCTGTCTTCAGATGCTTGGATTATAGGCATGTGCCAACAATGCTCTAGGCAGGAGTCGTCTTTAAAGAACTTTGTGAACCTCCAGTTTGGAAGTTGTCACAAGGCCTGTTAAGTAAAAAGAATTCTACTTGTGAATGGTGCTTAAAAGCAAAAGGAGAGAAACCAATAAGCTAGTAATACCAGGAACAAGCAGGAAAGTTGTAAGAGGCCACTTAGAATACTGAAGGGGCCTTTTTATGAAGACACTGATTTAGAACGGTCTAGAAGTGCTCAGTACTTGGAGTTTTTAGATATCTATTCTTTTCTGGCTTGATTGAGTATTTAACATGGTTACTTTAAGAATGTGGAAATGACCATGTTTTTTCATAATTAAAACACATGCTTTAGCCGGGGCGGTGGTGGTGCACACCTTTAATCCCAGCACTTGGGAGGCAGAGGCAGGCGGATTTCTGAGTTTGAGGCCAGCCTGGTCTACACAGAGAAACCCTGTCTCAGGAAAAAAAAAAAACCCACATGCTTTAGCCCGGAGGTGGTAGCAATGGTGGTGGTGGTGGTGGCAGCAAACACCTACAGGATGAAAATTAAAGTGGCAGTATTTTTGAACCCAGCTAGCTTCCAAAATAATGAGACAGAGACCTGTAGATTTATTCAACAAGCTTTAAGCACAGTAACTGAGTAGATATTCCTAACCCTTGATGCTGTCTAGCTACTTCTCAGCCACATGCCCTGAGTTACTTGCATTTAGTCTCTCTATGGCTTGCTCTGCTGTAGCTGTTCTCATGGAGAACTCCCTTGGCAACTCCTCATGCACCACCTCATGACAACCGCCTTCCTCCTCCGCCTTGTGGCCCTCACCTGCCTCAAGGTGAACTCTTTGTACCTTGATCTTTCTATTTTGATCTTCTCCCTCGGACCTCTGGCTGGGATCAAATATCCAGCCTTTCTAATTCCTCTGCCCAGTCATTAGCTATTCAGAGATAATTTATTAACCAGAGATAATTGTGGAGCATTCTCTACACCACACTGATCTAGGAGATTCTTCAGTATTCTTGTGTCCTGACTGTAACTAAATCTCAGGCACAGAAATCAGCATCTGAATGTAGAGGTCACAAGATCAATCCCTAATACAAGCGTTTAGTCCCAGCAGAGGCAGGTGGATCTCTGAGTTCAAGGCCAACTTGATCTACAGAATGAGTTTCAGGATAGTCAAGGCTATAGAGAGAAACCCTGTCTCCAAAAACCAAAACCAAAACCAAAAACCAAAAAAAAAAAAAAAAAAAATAGCAGCTGAACTGAAATTATCTGATATATTTTCACTATCTTTATAATGAGTTCATTTTACTATATATGCAACTGTAGGGATTGTTTTCATTAATTTTCTGTTTGTTGTAACCAAATAAACTGGCAAGAAACAGTCTAAAGGAGAAAGAATTCATCCTGTGTCCTGGCTAGTTTTATGGTAGTTTGCCACAAGCTTGAGTCATCAGAGGGGAAGGAAAGGTTTCCATAGGATCAAGCAATAAGGCGTTTTCTTTTTTTTTTTTTTAAACTGAGTAATTCTTTTTTTTTTAAAATCTATTTATTTATTATATGTAAGTACACTGTAGTTGTCTTCAGACACTCCAGAAGAGGGCATCAGATCCCATTATAGATGGTTGTGGCCACCATGCAGTTGCTGGGATTTGAACTCAGGACCTTCAGAAGAAGAAGGCAGTGCTCTTAACAGCTGAGCCATCTCTCCAGCATAAGGTGTTTTCTTAGTTAGTGACTGATAGGAGAGGACCCATCCATTGTGGGTGGTGCCGTCCCTGGGCTGGTGGTTTAGGTTCTGTAGGAAGCAGGCTGAGTAAACCATACAGAGCAGAAGCACCCCTCCATGCCTCTGTATCAACTCCTGCCTCCTAGCTCCTGCGTGGTGTGAGATCATGTCCTGGCTTCCTTCAGTGGTTTACAGTGGTCTGGAAGTGTGAGCCAAACAAGCCCCTTCCTCCCCAACTTGCTTCTGGTCATGGTGTGTCATCACAGCAGTAGAAACCCCAACTAAAGTGTTGGCTCAGGGAAGGCCTGGTTATAGGAGCATTGCAGCCACAGCCAGGAAATGTGCGCATACAAGTGAAGCTGGATTGTAAACCTCAAGGCTTGGTCCTCAGTGAAGATCTTCACCTACTGAAGGTGCACAGAACTCCCTCACAAGTGCCACCAACTAGGGACCAAGTATTCAAACATCTGAGGCTTTATTGGAAGCATTTCACATTCAAACCACAAGTATTTGCATCCACCTCATTGAGAATGAGGGGACACATGCAGTTTAGACATTGAATGACAGGTGAATGCAAAGCAGCATGGAGAAACAGAAGAGACTCTGGACATCAGTGATTTTATTTAATTTTCTCAGCATGTACCAACCCACCTTCACCTCTAACTCTCAAGGTTCAAAGAATATATTCCAAAGATCTGAGAGGGGATACCAGGGAACTCCAGTCTTTTGAGTTCAAGAGTAGTGTAAACAAAGCACTTTTCATTTTTTATTATTAAAGCAAGCAGAGCAGGAGGTGACATTTACAGTTAGCTTCAACAAATACAAGAGCCATGGGGGAATACCGCTGGTGTTATGTCTTTGGTCATGTGAAAAAAGCCAAGAATATTTCTCTAAGGCCTTTGCCTTTCCCAAAGAGATAATGTAGACATGCCAGGGTAGATTGTTTTTAAGTGCATTTATTTATCATAATTGTGTAATTTGTTTTTAAGACGGCTAACTCCTGTGAAGAACACTCTGCACTGTAGCTCAGCCATACTTCACAGTAAATTTAGAGCTTTTTTTTTACAAAGGTTCCCAAATATATTCTAGGTGGGGGAAGAGATCTATAGCATGGGATCAGCCCAGTAAGAACATCATTTTTTTCTTTTTTGAGACCAAGTCTTACTGTAACTCTGGTGACCTAGAGCTCACTATGTACCCCCTCAGTCTCAAACTCACAGAGATCTGCCTGTATCAGTCTCAGGAGTTCCAGACTTTAAAGGTGCTTGCCACAAAACTCAAAATGTTTTGGTTTTTTTGTAGACAGAGTCATACTAAGTAGGAGCCTACTCTGGCATTGAACTCTCAGTCTTGCCTTAGCCTCCCAAGTGATGGATTACAGGTATACCTTGCCTCTTTAGTCCTGCCAATGTTAATTTTAGTAGCTTTAATGATCTGCCTATCTGTCAGTCTGTCCGTCCACCCATCCACCCATCTATAGTTTTTGTTTGTTTTTTTGTTTTGTTTTGAGACAGGGTTTCTCTGTAGCCCTGACTGTTCTGGAACTCACTCTGTAGACCAGGCTGGCATCAGGGATCCACCTGCTTCTGCCTTCTGAGTGCTGAGACTAAAGGCATGTGCCACCACACCTGGCACAACTTATTTATTTGATTTATGTATACATGTGCATATCTGTGTGTGTGTGTGTGTGTGTGTGTGTGTGTGTGTGTGTGTGTGT
>JADRCC010544029.1:0-14568 GCA_019843855.1 Hylomyscus alleni
GTAGAACTGCCCTTTGGTCTCATGATGACTTGTGATATGCAGGAACAGGCAAGATAACAAGGACTTGAGAGTGAACATCCCTGAAGGCCACTCCGTGCAGGATTTGTACCAGTTCCTGGAATAGCCGGTATACAGCAGAGGGGGTGTTGAAAATAAATGTATAATTTCAAGGTTGGATGAATAACAAAATGAATTTTTTTGTTTCCATCTCATAAAGTGGCTTTAAAGGATGAGATGGGGTGTACTGAATGAAGAAGAAGGCCTTTTCAAATTAAGGTTCTTTGATTGGCAAGTTATTGGTGGGGATTTCCGTTGGTGAATTTCATTTTGTACTGACTTTTAAGTATCATTTGAGTCCCCTCCTTCCGCAATTACCCAGTGTTTGTTGAAACAGAAGTGTTGATGCCACGTTCAAGATTATTTCCTGTGGCATTTTGTAAGTGGTAAAGGGATAGATCTGATATGGGGTTCTTGGGTTACTTGAAAGGATTCAAATCCCAGTACTCTTTACCCAGAATACTGGAGGAAGATCTTGAGCAATTCTGAGAGAAAACTGTACAGACTCTTGCTAAAGCCTTAGCAATATCATATAGGAAACGCACAAATCCTCCCAGTGTATTCCTTCTTTGAAATGAGGGGATGATGAGTTTGCAGGAGAGCTCATAAGGGCCCTGGGGAATCTGAAAGAAGGAATGTTTGCTTTTGGGATGCCCTCTGCTACAGTTAGTTTGTGGGGGCAGGGCCGGGATAGCACTAAAAGACTCCACAATCAGTGAAACGTGGTCTGTAATTTCTTTTCGGAAAGAAGCTGACATTCTCCTTGGTTGAAAGGTATGTGGATCCAAGCCAGAGTGGCTTCATTTAACCTGTTTGGCTTGCACAGTGAGTCATGGAATTCAATAGGAAGATGAGCTTTGCATTCAGATACACTAGATGTTAAAACCAGATAGCCCATCACTTATTGTTTCTTCTATTAATGAACTGGCTATGTTTTTTTTTCTCTTCACCTCTCAATTTTCTCCATGACTTGATGAGTTTAAGTAACTGGTTTCAAGAGACATGAGTCTTTTTCAATGTTATATTGTATTATATCAGGATATCTTATACCACATTATATCTAATAAAGAATATAAATTTGATGGCCACAGCTGACACAACCAAGCACCCATTCATTACAATAAGCATTATATCTAGGACCCACAATTTGACCAGCCGAGGTCACAATATACTTTCATGGCTACAACTGTATTTTCTGTTTTCATAGGAAAATACCAAAAAGAACATTGCAAGACATCAGTTGCAAGGCAACCATTATGTCTAGCCCCATAACTATGGCAGATCACATAAAAAGTAGCTCCCTTTAAGAAAAAAGAAACAATTAATTAGTTTAACATTTCTTTTTTATTGGATATTTTCTTTATTTGCATTTCAAAAGTTATCCACTTTCCCACTTTCCCTCACTCCTGGAAATACCCTATCACATCCTCCCTCCCCCTGCTTCTGTGAGACTCCCCGCACCCACCGGCACACACCTCCCCACCCTAGATTCTCCTACACTGGGGCATCTATCAAACCTTCATAAGACCAAGAACCTCTCCTCCCATTGATGCATGACAATGCCACACTCTGCTACATATGCAGCTGGAGCGATGTGTACTCCTTTGTTGATGGCATAGACCCTGGATTGTTATTATCGTTCCTCCTATGTGGCTGCAAACCCCTTCGGCTCACTGAGTCCTTTCTCTAGCTCCTTCACTGGGGAACCTGTGCTCAGTCCAATGGATGGCTGTGAGCATCCACTTATATATTTATATATCCACTGGCAGAGCCTCTCAGAAAACAGCCATATCAGGCTCCTTTCAGCATGTACTTGTTGGCATCCACAATAGTGTTTGATTTGGTGACTGTACATGGGATGATTCCCCAGGTGCGACAGTCTCTGGATGGACTTTCCTTCAGTCTCCACTCAATACTTTATCTCCTTATTTGCTCCTGTGAGTATTTTGTTCTTCTAAGAAGGACAGAAGCACCCACATTTTGGTCTTCTTTCTTCTTGAACTTCATGTGGTCTATGAATCATATCCTGGTTATTTGGAGCTTTTGGGCTAATATCTACTTATCAGTGAGTACATACCATGTACACTCTTTTGTGTTGTGTTTTTACCTCACTTAGGATGATATTTTCTAGTTATATACATTTGCCTAAGAATTTCATGAATTCATCATTTTTAATAGCTGAGTAGTACTCCATTGTGTAAATGTACCACATTTTATGTATCCATTCCTCTGTTGAAGGACACCTGGGTTCTTTCCAGCTCCTGGCTATTATAAAAAAGGCTGCTATGAACATGGTGGAACATGTGTCCTTATAACATGTTGGAGCATCTTCTGGGCTATATGCCGAGGAGTGGTATAGCTGGGTCTGCAGGTAGTACTATGTCTAATTTTCTGAGGAATCACCAAACTGATTTCCAGAGTGGTTGTACAAGCTTGGAATCCCACCAGCAATGGAGAAGTGTTACTCTTTCTCCACAACCTTGCCTGCATCTATTATCATCCGAGTATTTGATTTTAGTCATTTTGACTGGTGTGAGGTAGAATCTCAGGGCTGTTTTGATTTGCATTTCACTGACGACTAAGGATGTTGAACATTTCTTTAGGTGCTTCTTGGCTATTCGATATTCCTCAGTTGAGAATTCTTTGTCTTGCTCTGTACCCCATTTTTAACAGGGTTATGTTGTTCTCTGGAGTCTAACTTCTTGAGTTCTTTGTATACATTGGATATTGGCCCTCTATTAGATGGGGGATTGCTAAAGATATTTTTCCAATCTATTGGTTAACTTTTTGTCCTATTGACAGTGTGCTGTGCCTTACAGAAGCTTTTCAATTTTATAAGGTCTCATTTGTCAATTCTTGATCTTACAATATAAGTCATTAATTGGTGTTCTGTTCAGGAATTTGTCCCCTATGCCCATGTGTTAGAGGCTGTTCCCCACTTTCTCCTCTATAAGGTTCAGTGTATCTGGTTTTATGTGGAGGTCTTTGATCTACTTGGACTTGTGCTTTGTACAAGGAGATAAGAATAGGCTGATTTGCACTTTTCTACATGATGACCACAAGTTGAACCAGCATCATTTGTTAAAAATGCTGTCTTTTTTTACATTGTGTGGTTTTAGCTCCTTTGTCAAAGATCAAGTGACCATATGTATGTGGGTTCATTTCTGGGTCTTCAATTCTAGTCCATTGATCTTCTTGTCTGTCAGTGTACCAATACCATGCAGTTTTTATCACTAGTGCTCTGTAATACAGCTTGAGGTCACGGATGGTGATTCCCCCAGAGGTTCTTTTATTGTTGAGAATACTTTTCACTATCCAGGATTTTTTGTTATTCCAAAGGACTTTGCAAATTGCTCTTTCTAACTCAATGAGAATTGAGTTGAAATCTTGATGGGGATTGCATTGAATCTGTAGATGCTTTTGGCAAGATGGCCATTTTTACTATATTAATCTTGACAATCCATGATGATCTTGGGAGATCTTTCCATCTTTAATATCTTCTTTGATTTCTTTCTTCAGAGACTTGAAGTTCTTGTCATACAGTTCTTTCAATTGCTTGGTTAGAGTAACAGTTAAGGTACCTAATATTATTTGTGACTATTGTAAAGGGGGTCATTTCCCTAATTTCTTTCTCAGCCTGAATATCCTTTGAGTAGAGGAAGGCTACTGATTTGTTTGAGTTGATATTATATTCAGCTGTTTTCCTGAAGTTATCAGCTTTAGGAGTTCTCTGGTGGAATTTTTGGGATCACTTAAGTATACGATCATATCATCTGCAAATAGTGATATTTTGACTTCTTCCTTTCCAAATTGTATCCCTTTGAGGATTGTATCCTTTAGAGCTATGAGTTTTCCTCTTACCACTGCTTTCATTGTATCCTACAAGTTTTGATATGACGTGTCTTTATTTTCATTAAATTTTAAAAAGTCTTTATTTTCTTTATTTCTTACTTGACCAAGTTATCATTGAGTAGACCATTGTTTCCATGTGTATGTCTGTTTTCTGTTGTTTTTGTTGGAACTGAAGACAAGCCTTAGTCCATGGTGATCTGATGGGGTGCATGGGATTGTTTCAATCTTGTTGTATCTGTTGAGGCCTGTTTTGTGGCCAATTATATTGTCAGTTTTGGAGAAGGTACATGAGGTGCAGAGAAGAAAGAATATTATTTTGCTTTAGGATAAAATGTTCTATAGTTCAACTTATTTCTTATTAGTTTCTTACATAAAATAGAAGTCTTTTAACAACTGTTTTGTTATGTTTTATCTTTTTTGTTTGTTTTAAATATAGAACAACACATCCAGGAGGCACAAGCTGCAGAAGCAGCAGAGCAGCTGGGACAGGGTCCTTTCTACCTCCATCTACAGCCAGGAAGTGTGCCTGTTCCACAGCCCTCTGTGTACCTTTCCTGCCATGGGAGAGCAGGTCTCCAGAGAGTGCTCTGATCCCAGGTCTCAGGTGAGATCTCCATTTTCTCTCTGGTGACTTTCTAAGGCAGGACCAGACAGGAGGCACAGGCTGCAGAAGCAACTGGGAAAGGGTCCTTCATTCATCCATCTGCAACCAGGAGGGATGGCTGATCAACAGCATCTGTGTATGGGTTTTACTAAGGGAGAGCTGATCTCCAAGGAATACTGACACAGGCTTACAGATCAACAGGAGGAATAAGCTCCAGCCAGAGACAGCAAGAACATATAACATCAAAGATTAACAGATGATGAAAGGCAAATGCAAGAAACTTACCAACAGTAACTAAGACTACTTGGCATCATCAGAACCCAGAACTTCCACCACAGCAAGTCCTGGATTCTCCAATACAACAGAAAAGCAAAATTTGCATCTAAAATCATATCTCATGATAATGATTAAGGAATTTAAGATGGACATACATAAATCTCTTAAAGAAATAGAGGAGAACACAGGTAGACAGGTACAAGTACACACAAAAATCACTTAAAAAATTACAGGAAAGCGAAATCAAAAAGGTGAAGGAATTGAACAAAATCATCCAGGATCTAAAAGTGGAAGTAGAAACAATTAAGAATTCACAGAGAGAGACAACTCTAGAGATAGAAAACCTCCAGAAGGAAAGATGTCAGGAGTCACAGATACAAGCATCACCAACAGAATATGAGATAGAAGAGAGAATCTCAGATGCAGAAGATATCATAGAAAACAATGACACAACAGTCAAAGAAAATGAAAAATGCAAAACTATCCTAACCCAAAACATCCAGGTAATCTAACACTCAATCAGAAGACCAAACCTAAGGATAATAGTTATAGAAGAGAATGAAGTCTTCCAGTGTAAAGGTCCAGTAAATATCTTCAACAAAGTTATAGAAGAAAACTTCCCTATCCTAAAAAAAAAGAGATGCCCATGAACATACAAGAAGCCTACAAAACTCCAAGTAGATTGGACCAGAAAAGAAATTTTCTCTGTCACATAATAATCAAAGCACCAAAGGCACAAAACAAAGAAAAAATATTTAAAGCAGTGAGGGTAAAGGTCAAGTGACATATAAAGGCAGATCTATCAGAATTATATCAGACTTCTTGCCAGAGACTATGAAAGCCAGAAGATCCTGAGCTGATGTCATATAGACCCTAAGAGAACCCAACTGCCAGCCCAGGCTACTATAAGCAGCAAAATTCTCAGTTACCTTGGATGGAGAAACCAAGATATTCCATGACAAAACCAAATTTACACATCTTAGCATAAATCCAGCCCTTCAAAGGATAATAAATGGAAAACTCCAGCACAAGGAGGGATACTGCATCCTAGAAAAAGCAAGGAAGTAATCTTCCAACAAAATTAAAAGAAGATAGTCACATGAACAGAATTCTAACCCTAAAAACAGAAATAACAGGAAGCAACAATTACTTTTCCTTAGTATCTATTAATATCAATGGAATCAATTACCCAATAAAAAGACATAGGCTTTCAGACTGAGTATGTAAACAAGACCAAACATTTTGTTGTATACAGTAAAACCATCTCAGTGACAACAACAGACAGTACCTCAGAGTAAAGGGCTGGAAAAAAATTTCCAAGCAAAAATATCCCAACAAACAAGCTGGAGTAGCCATTCTAATATCAAATAAAATCGACTTTCACCCTAACATGATCAAAAAAGATAAAGAGGGATACTTCATACTCATCAAATGTATGATCTGCCAAGATGAACTCTCAATTCTGAACCTCTATGCTCCAAAATGCAAGGGCATCTACATTCATAAAAGAAACATTACTTAAGCTCAAAGCACACATTGCACCACACACAATAATAGTGGGAGATGTCAGCACCCCACTCACTGCAATGGGCAGATCATGGAAAGAGACACTAAACAAAGACACAGTGAGACTAACAGAAGTTATGAAACAAATGGATTTAAGAGATATCTATAGAGTTTTTTATCCTAAAACAAAAGGATATACGTTCTTCTCAGCACTTCATGGTACCTTTTCCAAAATTGAACATATAATTGGTCACAAACAGGCCTCAACAGATACAAGAAGATTGAAATAATTCCTTGTATCCAATCAGATCACCACAGACTAAGGCTACTCCTCACTAACAACATAAACAATAGAAAGCTCACATACAAGAGGAAGCTTAACAACACTCTGCTCAATGATAACTTGGTCAAGGAAGAAAGAAAGAAAAAGAAATTAAAGAGTTTATAGAGTTTCATTAAAATGAAGCCACAACATACCCAAACTTATGGGACACAATGAAAGCACTCCTAAGAGGAAATTTGATAGCTCTGAGTGCCTCCAAAAAGAAATTGGAGAGAGCATACACCAGCAATTTGACAGCACATCTGAAAACTCTAGAACTAAAAGAAGCAAATTCACCCAAGAGGAGTCAACAGCGGGAAATAATCAAACTGAAATCAACCAAATGGAAACAAAAAGAACTATACAAAGAATCAACCAAACCAAGAGCTGGTTCTTTGTTAAAATCAACAAAAGATATAAACCTTTAGCCATACTAATTCGAGGGCACAGAGACAATATCCTACTTAACAAAATCAGAAATGAAAAGAGAGATATAACAACAGAAAATGAGGATATCCAAAAAATCTTGAGATTCTGCTATAAATGCCTATACTCAACAAAACTGGAAAAGTTGGATGAAATGAATAATTTTCTAGTCAGATACCAGGTATGAAAGTTAAATCAAGATCAGATAAATGATCTAAATAGCCCCATATCTGCTAATGAAATAGAAACAGTCATTAATAGTTTCCCAACCAAAAAAGCCCAGGACAAGATGGGTTTAGTGCACAGTTTTATCAGACTTTCAAAGAAGAGCTAATACCAATGCTCCTCAAACTATTCCACAAAATAGAAACAGAAGGTACTCTGCCCAATTCATTTTATGAAGCCACAATTACTCTGATACATAAACCACACAAAGACTTAACAAAGTAAGAAAACTTCAGACCAATTTCCCTTATGAATATCAATTCAAAAATACTCAATAAAATTCTTGCAAACCAAATCCAAGAACACATCAAAATGATCATCCAACATGATCAAGTAGGCCTCATCCTAGGTATGTAGGGATGGTTCAATCTATGGAAATCCATCAATGTAATCCACAACATAAACAAACTCAAAGAAAAAAAATATGGTCTTCTCATTAGATGCTAAAAAAGAATTTGACAAAATGCAATACCCCTTCATGATAAAAGTCTTGTAAAGATCAGGAATTCAAGGACCATACTTAAAGATAGTGAAAGCAATATACAGCAAACCAGTAGCCAACATAAAACTAAATGGAGAGAAATTTGAAGCAATCCCACTAAAATCAGGGACTAGCGAAGCTACCAAGTCACTTCCTACCTATTCAATATTGTACTTGATGTCTGAGCCAGAGCAATTGGACAACAAAAGGAGATCAAAGGGATACAAATTGGAAAGGAAGAAGTCAAATTATCACTATTTGTCGATGATATGATAGTATACTTAAGTGACCCCAAAAATTCCACCAGAGAACTCCTAAACCTGATAAACAACTTCAGCAAAATTGATAGCTCTGAGAAATAAAATTAACTCAAGCAAATCAGAGGCCTTCCTCTACACAAAGGATAAACAGGCTGAGAAAGAAATTAGGGATACAACACCCTTCACAATAGTTACAAATAACATAAAATACCTTGGTGTAACTCTAACTAAGCAAGTAAAAGATCTGTTTGACAAGAACTTCAAGTCTATGAAGAAGGAAATTGAAGAAGATCTCAGAAGATGGAAAGATCTCCCATGCTCGTGGATTGGCAGGATTAATATAGTAAAAATGACCATCTTACCGAAGGCTATCTACAGATTCAATGCAATCCCCATCAAAATCTCAACTCAATTCTTAACAGAGTTGGAAAGAGCAATTTGCAAATCCATCTGGAATATCAAAAAACCTAGGATAGCTAAGAAAACTATTCTCAATAATAAAAGAACCTCTGGAGGAATCACAATCCCTGACCTTAAGCTTTACTACATAGTTATTGTCATAAAAACTGTATTGTATTGATACATTGACAGGCAGGTGAATCAATGGAATAGAATTGAAGACCCAGAAATGAACCCACAAACCTATGGTCACTTCATCTTTGAAAAAGGAGCTAAAACCATCCAGTGGAAAAAAGACAGCATTTTCAACAAATGGTGCTGGCTCAACTGGTGGTTAGCATGTAGAAGCATACAAATCGATCTTTTCCTATCTCCTTGTACAAAGTTCGAGTCCAAGTGGTTCAAAGACCTCCATGTAAAACCAGATAAACTGAAACTAACAGAAAAGAAAGTGGAAAAAACCTTTAGCACAAGGGCACAGTGGAAAATTTCCTAAACAGAACACCAATGGCTTATTTTCTAAAGTCAAGTATCAACAAATGAGCCCTCATAAAATTGCAAAGTTTTTATAAGGCAAAGGACACCCACTGTCAATAGGATACAAGGCAACCAACAGACTGGGAAATGTTCTTTACCAATCCTATATCTGTTAGTGGGATAATATCCAATATATACAAAAAAAAAAAAAACCTCTAGAAGTTAGCCTCTAGAGAACCAAATAACCCTATTAAAAATGGGGTACAGAAATCAAAGAATTCTCAACTGAAGAATACTGAGTGGCTGAGAAGCACCTAAAGAAATGTTCAACATCCTTAGTCATTAGGGAAATGCAAATCAAAACAACCCTGAGATTCCACCTCACACTGTGAATCAGATTGGCTAAGATAAAAAACTCAGGTAACAGCAGATGCTGGTGAGGTTGCAGAGAAAGAGGAACCCTTCTTCATTGATGGTGGCATTGCAAGCTGGTATAACCAGTCTGGAAATCAGTTTGGTGGTTCCTCAGAAAATTGGACATAAAAGTACCAGAGGATCCAACTATACCACTCCTGGGCACCATTCCTGGGCATATACCCAGAAGATGCTCCAACATGCAATAAGGACACATGCTCCACTATGTTCATAGCAACCTTGTTTATAATAGTCAGAAACTGGAAACAACCCAGATGTCCCTCAACAGAGGAATGGATATAGAAAATGTAGTACATTTACACAATGGAATATTACTCATGTATCAAAATCAATAAATTTATGAAATTCTTCAGCAAATGGATGGATCTGGAGAATATCATCCTTAGTGAGGTAACCCAATCACAAAAGAACACACATGATATGCACTCACTGATAAGTGGATATTAGCCCAGAAGCTTGGAGTACCCAAGATACAATCCACAAACCACAAGAAACTCAAGAAGAAGGAAGACTAAAGTGTGGATACTTCGATCTTTCTTAGAAGGTGGAACAAAATATCCATGGAAGGAGTTGCAGAGACAAACTATGGATCAGAGATTGAAGGAAGGACAACCAGGAGACTGCCCCACCTGGGAATCCTTCCCAAATTCAATCACCAAACCAAGGGACTATTGTGGATGTCAGCAAGTGATGACTGACAGGAGCCTGATATAGCTGTCTCCTGAGTGGCTCTGAGACTGCCTGACTAAAACAGAAGGAGAGGCTCATAGCCATCCATCTGCCAGAGCACAGGGTCCCCAATGAACAAGCAAGAGAAAGGACCAAAGGAGCTGAAGGATTTGCAGCCCCTAAGGACAAACAACAATATGAACTAACTATTACCCTCAGAGCTCTCTGGGACTAAAACACCAACCAATGAGTACACATGGCGGGACTCCTGGCTCCAGCAGCATATATAGCAGAAGATGAGTTAGTCAGTCATCAATGGGAGGAGAGGCCCTTGGTCCTGTGAAGGTTCTATGCCCCAGTGTAAGCGAATGCCAGGGCCAGGAAGCATGAGAGAGTAGGTTTGTTTGCAGAGTGAGGGTGGAGGGAATAAGGTTTATTTATTTATTTATTTTTTGGAGGGGAAACTGGGAAAGGAGATATCATATGACATGTAAATAAAGAAAATATCTAATAAAAATTTTAAAAATTAAATGAAATATAGAACAGCTTGTCTGATATACCCTGGACTTCTATTATTTGCTATATTATAGAGGAAATGTTTCTTAATTACTTTGATTCTAAGATCTTGCTATGAAGCTTTCTGCATTTTCTGAGAATTAAGTAAATTAGTAAAAGAAGTAACTTGAAAGATTCTTATACCAAGAGTTGATCTGCATTGCTCCTTTAGTTTTCTTGTAAGTCCCTGCTGGCTGCTCTGGAGACAAACTGAGATTCACAGGTTTGTACATGCCGCTTTGATCGGCAAATAAATATAGTGATTTTTTTTTTAATCTGATGAGAGGCAAGGGTTTAATAAATGCACATCACTGTCTCTAAATCTGTGTGAATGTGATCTTGCTCAGTTTTGACCTTGATTTTAATCTCACCATCTTTCCAATTAGAAAGAGCTGCCAATGTCTTTGCTGGGAGCAGTGAGGCAGAGAAATGCAATGAGGTGAAAAATCTTTCCACAGGAACCACATAAAATATAATTAAGTGTAAAATATTGTATTAACTCCTGGCATCCAGAGTTCAGGCCCAAAGACAAAACATTTAAAAGTTATGTCTTGAAAGGATATATTATACAGTGGAAACATGTTTCTTGGACTGCTTGCTATACATTGATTATCTGTTTCTAGGGTAAGCAAGATGATCTTATAAAAGTTACTTCACAATTTTGACATTAGTTTTCTTATCTGTAAAAGTGTATATATTACTTTATTAGGAAGAAAGGGTATAAAGGCTATGAAATAGAAGGACAACACAAATGCATACATACCTTCATAACATGTATACTTACATGTGCATATAAATATCCAAAAAATTCCAAAAAATATTGCAGAATGAAACCTAAATCCATAGAGATGTATACCATAGTTATATGTTTGATTATCTGCTGTTGTTAATCTTAACATGGCATATAAAAGGTTATATATAACATGAAATATAGAAGATTATTGTAAATAAATATCCCAGTAATATTTATGAAAATTGACATACTATCTCCAAAATTTTCTTTTAATTTCTAAAAAAATTTTTAACAACATAATAATATTGAAGAACAAAATTATAAGAGTGTAATTCTAATGTGTGAACAAAATCTCCGTCTTTACAACTTGCAAACATACTATGCTTTTCTAGAAGGCAAAAGTTCAAGTTGAGGTACATGATAAATTAACATTTTCAATTTTCATGTCATCTACAATCGGCTTTTGTAAGGTACGAAAGACAAGATGCCCTCACATTTTAACAGTAGACATGGAATGTGGTGTACCACTTTTGAAAATTGTATTTAGGGCCTATAGATAACTTCATGTACTGGAGCTTTACAAACATGCATGTTGGAAGAAAAGCTATTTTCAAATATGTCCTTGAGTGATTTTTAAGAATATCATTACAACAGATATGGAGATATAGTTTCAAAAATAAATATGTCTATTAACATAAAAATAATTCTATGTCTAATATTTGAAATAAGTTTCAGAACTGTACAATTCATAAGAGTAATACATGCCTGCACACAAATACATATGCCTATGTCTTTGATTCTGGGTGCATACACACATATAGCTGAATGTTTTTACTGTTTTGTAGATTTGCTTTTTTTTCCCCAATTCCCAACAAAGCACATATTTTAGAGTAAGATTTTTTCAGAGACATGTCCCAGGGAGTCTGCAACTCCAGTAGAAGACTCTTGCTTCAACAGAGGCCACTCTGACAGTACAAGGAATTGAGCAGGTAAGACACTACTCACCGCCCACTAACATTCTTTAAACCACACCCAACCATTTAAGACAGCACATCTTCTCCTGGACTCTACACATCTGTCCAAAACTCCATCAAGATACTCCTTCTTTACCAAAGGCCACTCTGGTACATGGAACTCCAGATGACTAGAGGGAAGTATAATAACACAATCAAGAAGAGCCAGAGCAATATGATAGCTCTAAAGCCCAGATATTCAGCAAGCTCTAGAAATTCCTATACCACTGAAGTCCAAGGAAATGACACAAATTCAATCTTATTAAATGATAGAGGCCCTTCAAGAGGAAATGAGTAAATTCCTTAAAGATATCCATGAAAACAAAACCAAACAGGTGAAGAAAATGTACAAAAATGTCAAGATATTTTAAGACAGGAATATGGAAATATCACCAATGAAGAAAACACAAACTGAGGGAGTCCTAGAGATGGAAATTCTAGGTAAGTAAATAGACATAACAGGAACTACAGACACAAAATGCACCAACAGAATGTTGAGTAAGAGATGGAAGAGAGAATCTTCATCATTGAAGACACAACAGAAGCAAATCGATACATCAGTCAAAGAAACTGTTAAGTCTAAAAAATTTCTGGCATAAAATATTCAGGAAATATGAACTATGACAAATGAGATGACAAAACCTAAGAATAGTAGGCATAGAAGGAGAAGATTTCAGCCTGAAAAGCCCAGAAAGTATTTTCAGTAAAATCATAGAAGAAAAATTTCCTAACCTAAAGAAGAAGGTTCCTACAAACATACAGGAAGCTTAAAGAACACCACATAGATTGAGAAAGAAAAGAAAATCCTCACCACCACTTAACAAAGTACTAAATGTACTGAACACAGAAAAACTATTAGAAACTGCAAGAGAAAAACATATAAAGGCAGATCAGTTATAATTGCACTTAATATCTCAACAGAGACTCAAAAAATCAGAAGGGCCTGCATAAATATCTCGCAGACACTAAGAGACTACAAAAGCCAGGCCAGACTACTATACTCAGCTGTGGAAGAAAATAGATATTCCATGAAAAATTAAAATTTATATAATATTTATCTATAAACTTGGCTTTATAGAAGGTACTTACATTAATTAGGATTCTCTAGAGCTACAGAACTTATAGAACGTCTCCAAGGGAATTTATTGTAATGACTTACCGTTTGTAGTCCAACTAGCCCAACAATAGCCAGCTGTGAATGGGAAGTCCAAAAATCTAGGAACTATTCAGTCTCAGGAAGCTTGTTGTTTCTCCTGCTATTCTTATGAGCTATAATTCTGAAGAAGTAGCTTCCAACAGATGGGCTGGCAAGTAAGTGCAAGCAGGCAAAGAAGAGTAAGCCTTCTTCTAATGTCATTATGTAGGCCTCAAGCAGAAGATATGGCCCAGATTAAAGGTGTGTATCACTATGCCTGGATCTGAGACTTGCTTTGTCCCAGGCTTACCTTGAATTCCAAGATCTTCTTGCCTCAGTCTCTTGGGATTAAAAGCCTATACATCCTTGCCTTGGTCTATGCTTTTTATGGTCACTATTCATAAAGATCTCCATGTCAAGATCCAAGTCAGAAGCCTCTGTCTTCCAGCTACAATATCTGGATCACAGATGTGCCCTTCCTTTCTGGATTGTAGTTCATTCCTGATATGGTCAAGTTGACAACCAGGGATAGCCATTACAGGACTAAAAGAAAAACTCCAAACAAAGAGATTAACTTAACCCAAGAAAACAAAGGAAATAAATAATTTCACACCAGCAAAACCAGGGAAACACATACACACACACATACACACACAGAGGCACACACACACACAAGCCACCACTACCACCACTAATATCAAAGTGGCAAGAATTAATAATCATTAGTCATTAATTTTTCTCAATATGAATGGACTCAATTCTCCAATAAAAACAGAGGCTAGATATGTGCCCCAGAGAGGACAATGTGCTACAGTCCTCCACATCCTAATCGCACCCAGTGAAAGCTTGAACCTCAGGAGTGTTGACACACCTAGACTCACAAGGAGACCACCACTAGGGGCCCTATCTGGCCTAACTGGAACCTGCCCAGGGCCCAGGGTCACAGGAACCACCACACAGATGGATCCTTCCAGTTTGCATCAGCATCTGAGAGTGGACTCTGTACTACAACCCTAGACATCCCAATGACACCCAAATGCAGCTTGACTTCTAGGAGTTCTGAAACATCCAGGCTTACAGGCTCTCAGGAAGGACAGGCTCCAGTCAGAGACAGCAAGTTTAGCTAACACCAGAGATAACCAG
>JADRCC010544038.1:0-13473 GCA_019843855.1 Hylomyscus alleni
GTATTCTCCCAAATACTCAACATGTCCTTACAACCGTATTCTCCCAAATACTCAACATGTCCAAAACCTCCCAGCTGGCTGTGACCAAGGCTGCCATGACTGTGGAAGGAACAGTAGAAGCTTTAAGCAGAGGAACTGCTGAGTCAGTATGAGAGGAGGCTGAGGGTTTGTGGATTAGAGGAGAGAAGTCAGGGAAGGAAAGCGCATCACTCACCCCTCATTGCCATCACACCAAACCATAAACCAGCTGTTTTTTTAATGAAGTTAAAATTGATTTTGTCACATATCCATACTATATTGCCCATGCTCCCTATAAAGACTATAAGAAGGGGATTCTCAGGTTTTCTTTGAATTTTTATTTAAAACTTTTCATGTGAATTATCATGTTCTTTCTCCTCCTCTCAGATTCTTTCCACTTCCACACTCACCTAAATTTATATTCTCTCCTTCAGGCTTACTCATTCCCCCAAACATGAAAACTACAAAAGCCAAACTAGACAGGCATTACCAGCTTTTGGTGTGGGGTACAACAAGGGACACTTTTTTCTATTAGTCTTTCAATATGGTAGTCTATTTCTTTTTTTTTTTTTTTTTTGGTTTTTTGAGACAGGGTTTCTCTATAGCTCTGACTGTCCTGGAACTCACTCTGTAGACCAGGCTGGCCTTGAACTCAGAAATTCACTTGCCTCTGCCTCCCAAGTGCTTGGATTAAAGATGTGTGCCACTACGCCCATCATGGTAGTCTATTTCTAAGAACACTGTTTAAAAACTATCAGATATCTAGCCTATTATACAAGCAATACTTCACCTTGATTAAATATACCTCTAAGATATAGTATATTATATTATAATATATACTTATAATTATATTATATAATGTTTTATATAATATGCCTTGTAGGTTTAATGTATACAAAATATGAATACATATGAATATATAATGTACATATTATATGTAGATAGAATATATAAAATATATATTATAAAATATAAATAAGTATATTACATACAAATATATATAAATAATACATTTATTTATATAATTTATACATTAAAGGTATATGTAGTATATATCAATGATAATATACAATATGATCAAGAAAGTCAAAAGTGAAAAAAGAAACTAGATCAAAATATTTTAAAATTTTCACCAAAGGAATAATAACTTTTGTAAGAGAAATATGAATAATATTTTAACATTGTATATATCATACACTACACAATACAAAAAAAATCCTCATATCAGTTTTAAAATTGCAAATAAAGCTCACTCATTGTACCTTTACATTAATATTTTATTCAAGCATCCCTATTCCCTGAAATTGCAAAGGTTAGGTAGTGACCCATCCACTGGTGGATAACAGCAGTGGCTAACAGTGGGTTAACACCTTCATTTTTTTTCAACAGAAATATTCTTGATTCAAGTTTGAGTAACTTGTGTTTAATGTAGTTACAGAGAAAACGTTTAGAATTGAGAGCATACACTCTAAGTTCCCTTGTACTTCTCACGTGAATTCCAGACTCTTGAAAATGGAGGTCCATTGATTTCATAATTAAGTGCATAGGAAGCAAGCATTGCTCAATAGTTTTCTCAAACCCTCAGAAAAGCATGAATTTCTTCCCTATGTCCACATTGTGTAAGTGTAAATTAAGCTGTATCCATCCTGTTTAAAACACAAGCATAGAAGAAAGATCGGGCAATTTTCTTGCCAACATCACAACAGAAACTTTTCTCAGGTTTTTCCTAGTTCTGCACAATTTCCTGCAAATATCATGACTTAATTATTCTTCATGGATCAATACGGTTTGTGAAAATGTGAAGTTGTTATAATCTGTTCATCAGGAGATGCATATTTTGGCGGCTGATTCCAATTTCTAGCTATTATAAATAAAACAGTAACGAACAAATGTAAGTAAACATCTGTAGTAAGATAATCAATTATGTGGATGAACGTTGGTTAAGTTTAAGTTTAAGAAATAGTAAAAAATGAGTGGTCTGGCACTTTCTAAGAAGAGAACGTTTATGACACAGTAATAGGATACCTCAGGCTGTCTGAAACTTCTGGTGTTTCTCCTCTCCCAACTTATTAAGTACTGACATCTTTGATGTGATGCACCAGGATGGGTTTTTATGATTTATTTCTTGTATTTTGAGACAAGATCTTGCTATGTAGACAAAGCTGTCATGAAACTATAATTCCTGCTGCCTCCATATCCAATGTGGTGGGATTATTATAGGTATGCACCAATGTCCTGAACTGAGACCTGGCTCCTTTTGTGAACCT
This sequence comes from Hylomyscus alleni, assembly GCA_019843855.1. NCBI lineage: Eukaryota > Metazoa > Chordata > Mammalia > Rodentia > Muridae > Hylomyscus > Hylomyscus alleni. The sequence goes on from JADRCC010544038.1 coordinate 2,286, forward strand.
CAGATGGGTTTTTAAATCTCTAAGCCTTGACCTAGGATGGTAGCTTAGAAGATAACAGCATTTGCTGACAAATGTGACCCCCAAGTATGATTTACTGAGTACTGAGTACTTGTACTAGGAAGGAGAGAACAAACCCAACCAAGTAGAATCATGTGCATAAACACACACACACACAGACACACACACACAGAGCTCAATTTCACATATATCATTTTAATTGCTTAATGATGACTAACTATGTACATATTGGGGCACTTCATACCAGCTGGTGTATGCTGCCTGGTTGGTGGCTCTGTGTTTGAGAGATCTCTGGGATCCAGGTTAGTTGAGACAACAGGTCTTCCTACAGGATTGCCATCCTCCTCAGTTTGTTCCAGCTTTTCCCTGGTTCAGCCACCGGGGTCCTCAGCTTCTTTCCATTGATTAGAAATAACTATCTGCATCTGACTCTTTCAGCTGCTTGTTAGGTCTTTCAAAGGGATGTCATGATAGGTCACTTTTGTGAGCACACCATAGAATTAGTAATAGTGTCAGGCCTTGCAGTCTCACCTTGGGCTGGATTCCAATTTGGGCCTGTCACTGGACATCCTTTTCCTCAGGCTTTTCTCCATTTTTGCCCTTGTAGTTCTTTCAGACAGGAACTATTCTGGGTCAGAGTTTTTGACTGTGGGTGGGCAAGCCCATCCCTCCACTTGATGCCCTGTCTTTCTACTGGAAGTGGGATCAACAAGTTTCCTTTCCCTACTGTAGGGTATTTCATCTAAGGTCCATCTATTTGAGTTCTAGAAGTGGATATTGCCCAAAAAATTACATAATACCCAGGATAAAATCCACAGAATTCAAGAAAGCCAACAAGCTGACAGGTCCATGTGAGGATGTCTCAATCCCACTTTGGAGGGAGAAGAAATCAATCATAGGAGTGAAGGAGGGACTTGAATGAGAAAAGGGACAGGAAGGGAAGGAGGTGAACATGATCAGGTATTGGGCATGGGGAACAGGACTGAAGCCCTGAATGCCAGCAAAAAGAATGGAAACAGGCAACCCTGGAAACTTGGAAGTTGGGGGAAACCTCTAGAATGTACCAGAGATGTGAGATGTATGAGACTCTCAGGACTCAAAGGGAGGGACCTTAGTTTAGTCTTAGTTTTTATTGACTGTATTGAATATAATGAATTTACCCTTTGTATATGATTTGTCTGAAAACAATTTCCCCAAAATAAGAGATACATGATAAAGTACTAAAAGCATACAGAACACCAAGCAGACACATAAAAATCAAAGACAATATGTACAGAGAAATAAAAACTCCAAAAGATATGAGGAAAAATGACAAAGTCACATATAAAGGCTGAGCCATTAGAACAACACCTGATTTTTAAATGGAGATTCTAAAATACAGATTAGCCTGGAGCAATGTTGTCTATATTGTTAAAGAACACAGATACCAAAGTAGACTATAATACCAATTAACAGTATCATTCATATCAACAAAAACAGAGACACATTACACAGATTAATCAATATTAAGCTATTTCTCTTTAGCAATCTAGGTCTACAAATTGAAACATCAGTATGAAGATAAGCTATATACTCAAGAGTATAGATATGATAACTTACTCTGTACTTACTCATCCTAGGAGAGGGGAAAGTATAGAGCAACAGCAGAATAACAGAGACCCATACATGCTCTTTATAACACCAAACATTAACTGTCTCACTTACACAAATACAAATACACAGACTAAAAGTTTGGATGGGAAAACAGACTCCATCACTCACCTACATCCAAGCAACACACTTGTTTTAGATACACTTGCATACAAATGTTTAGGATGCAGTTGCCTATATGTCTTTGTGTAGGTTTCATGCCCCATTTAATTTTTAATGTTCATTGGCATTGTCTTGTTAACCTAACGCTTTGGCAGTCATGTTGGTGAGGCTCTATGGGTGAGACTAAGGGAACATAGCAGAAGACTGGGAGGAAGGAAGGTTTAAAAAGTCATTTCTGTAATATTGTTTCCCCTTTAAATTTTATCAGGTTGAAAAAGGATAGAATCAGAAGAGAGTTTTAGGGCAGTCATTTTTTACTATTAATGTAGTATTACTATTAATGTAGTATTACTATCTTACTGTTGAATGAGCATGTGAGAATATTTTTATTATCTAATACCTTCACCAATTTCTTTTAGACTTCTTTAATCAGACAAATCTTTCACTTCTTGGTTAGAGTTACCACAAATTTATTTTATAATTTTTAAGGTTACTGTGAATGGTGGTGTTTCTCTGATTTCCTTCTCAGTACGTTTGTAATTTTTACACAGAAGGAATATTCATTTTGTGTGGTAATTAAATATGCTGCTACTTGTTGAGTTTACAAACTATATGAGTTTTCTTGTAGCATTTTTAGAATCACTTATGCTTACTAATCTTCAATAAATGATACTTTGACTTCTTCCTTTCCAATTTGTTTCATCTTGGTCTCCTTCAATTGTAATATTATGCATAGTAGTTTGCAAGTCTTGTATAAAACAAGAGTCCCTTGAGTATGATCAAAGATGAGCACAGTCAGCTTTTGGTACCATGTTAGTTCACAGGAAACTAGATGATGGGCAGTAAGGATACTGTAAGGAAATATCTGGTGATGCAATGATAACCATCCTTGTAGAAACAGGCAGTAACTTGTAAAAAAATTATTTACTTAATTCAGTATGGTATGACATTTAATAGTTATGCAGAGTTTAATATAGAAGTTTCAAACCTTTACATTTCAGACTATAGTTAAGTCTAATTAAAGACATGGAAAGTAGAAAATGAAAGACAAGGGAAAGGAATTTTATATTATATTTCTATTTCATTTATTTTATATTATATTAGGAAAATGATTGTCAGAGTGACAATATATGACTTGGTCAAGTCAAGGATCCTGCATGAGAAAATCCTAGAGACAAATAACAAGGCATAAATTGTCAATCTTTAGAAAGTTCTTCATAATAACATGTTTTTTTCTAAGAAACTAAATGAAAGACCAAGATCTATGTTCAATTGTGGAGTAAAGAAAATAAACTTAAGTCCAATCAAAGACTTCTTGGATATTACTCATATAGAATTGGCACTTATTGCATATATTATCATATCTTGCTGTACTGGTCACTGTCATACTTCTTAGGTGTTGCAGGTTTGTATAACTATCAATTGCTTGCCCAGCATGTCAACTTGTCTCCTGTTTTATGTACCTTAGAAACTGAACTTCAAGGTCCAGTATTTTAAGTCATATCCAGTTAGAATCAGTTGAATTCAGAGACATCCCTATGATCTTTATTTAGCAACAGGCACTCAAGCCTTCAACCTTGAGAGAAAGCCAAGGACTACCTCAAACATTAGTAGTTTGGGGAAAGTCATTTTAAATACTTTAACAATAGGAAAGTTTTCTCTCAACAGGACTGAAATCATGATGCTAGAAATCTAGTCATATTTATGGATCTAGTAAGGTCATGGACCTGAAATTTTATCACATTAATTTGCTAGATCAGCTCAATTTCTTACAGAAGCATTCTAAATATTATTCTTATACCCACAAATAAGTGAAGTCATCGCAACTCATCAAAGAATCCTCTTTGTACAGGAAATCGAGACTATCATAGAAAACCAAAACTGGACACAATGAAGAGCTCAGTACATTCTCTGAACACTAAGGTCTTTGAACATTCACATATTCTTAAAACTGTGATTCACCTTTAATTTTATCATGTTTGATGATTAATGTTGATTGTTAATGGAATTTTATTTAGAACTATCTCTGCAAAGGATTCTGGGCACGACGGGTATATTTAATGCCATTACTTTCTATTTTTCTGTAAGTAACTGATGTGGGCAAACTTACAGTATAACTGGGCTGTACTATTCCTTTCATGGTTCCTGGATAGTATAAAAAGAAGAAGCTCACTGAATATGAACATTCCTTATCCTTTGCTTCTCACCTATGTGAATGATTTACTAGCTACAATCTCCTGACGTCAGAACAGCTGGATGATGATATGCTGATCCCTCAAATAATGATCTATTTTTTCTAATGTAAACAATTTTCTAGAGTACCTTTTCACAGAAATAGGATTATAAATTTCTTTTTAAGAAAGAGGGTTGCCACAATGCTCATGAGCAAGTCTGGTTTTATTGCACTACTAAACAGTCGATTCATAGTTTGGGGACTGTTTTATGGTGAGAATCTGGAAGAATTTGGTCAGATAAATCCCCAACTTTCATTTAGTGAACAGTATACTGCCACTGTGACTACAGTTTGGAAGAAAAATTAATAAATTGATTCTAGTGGATTTATCGCATGAATACAGGTCCCTGAGTAACCAAGGTGGAGGAGAATACTGAAAATGAGATTTTTCAAAGACTAAAGAGAATCTTTAATCAGGAACACTGGAGTCTAAGCAATAACAATTTAATGTCATTTATTATAATAGATAAAAATATTTAATACAAAACAAAATAAATATAGTGAATGAAGATATTAGTATAAATAAATACTCTTAAATACAAAACTCAAGTTGTTTCTTGTAATAGTTCCTTGTGATATGCTAAAGTGTGATTTAGAAGGGAACATTGGAATACAGTGACTGACACCTTCTTTAGTCATGAAGAAGTTTTTCTTGTGGACAGTTAGATGTTGAAGTTCTTTCCTTGTCCCCTGCTAAATGAAACAAAAATGTCATCATTAGGTAAACATTCTCAGATGATAGATACACACACTTCAGATAAGACTAGCTTTTCAGTACGTTTTCTCAACTCTACATAAAAAATTGATTGAGTTAACAGTATATCTGATTTTGAAAGATGTAATCTATTGAATCAGGTATGTTTTAGCCTCTTTATGATTCTTCACATGTATTGTAATGGATCCTGTGCAACTACATATTCATACCAAATGCTAAACATTTGGCAAGATTATCTCTCAAATGAAATTAAGCAAACATCACTGTTTTTGTACAAGGAGAGTAAAGTTTGTTGGCATATGGTTTATCCTTTTACTGTGTTTAATGAATTTTAAAATCAGATAATTGTTTCTAAGTGTTATTTTTAAAAATAATTTCATATACAAGACATCCTATATGACTTATGGACTATGGGGAAAAAGGTATGAAATATAGCAGGTAATATGCTAAAATTCTAACAGGGGCAAATAAGGAGTTCCTGTGTCATATATACATATATGTAAGTATGAATATATGTGTGTCTGTATGTATACCTATGTATACATACATATATTCATATATAATTTAATTAAAGTGTTGTTTGAAAAAACTTTTCCCATATGCTAATATCATGATATCCCAATGCTGCTCTGATATTTAAAAATTTATGAAGTGAGGGAACAATATCATCCTTCCATCCATTTGATGACTAATTAAAACTTCTCTTAACCTGTATGATCTTCCTCCTTAGGAGGAGCAGATAAAATCTTTAATTCTTCAATATTACCATTTGAGGTTTATCCACTGTGGCCATCTATGGCTTTATTCATAACAGGTGACTTACCAGCAGTACTTCCAGAAGTCTTTATACCATATGACCTCTTTTCTTTTTCTTTTTTAATTAATTAATTTATTTTTTTCTTTTTAATGAACAAACAAAAACAACAAGAACAAACCCCTGTTGCACCCCCCTCCCCATGCCTGCCACCCCACCCTCTCCCACTTATCAGCCCTGTCATTCCCCTACACTGGGGCACAGAACCTTCACAGGGCCAAGGGCCTCTCCTCCCATTGATGACCAACTTAGCCATCCTCTACTATACACATGCTGCCAGAACAATCAGTCCCACCATGTATAGTCCTTGGTTGGTGGTTGAGTCCCTGGGAGCTCTGAGGGCATTGGTCAGTCCATATTGTTGTTCATCCCAAGAGGCTGCAAATCCTTCAACTCCATTGATTCTTTCTCTAACTCCTTCATTGGGGACCCTGTACTCAGTTCAATGGATGGCTGTGAGCCCATCTGACCTCTTTTCATTATCGTTACAAATCATATGGTCATGCTCTCCAAATATATCTACACAGTTATCAATCATAGTTTGTATAATAGACATCTGTAACACCACAATGAAAAAACAAGATCCTCTGTCATTTCACAGAGTTGAAATCAACAAAAAATTGAAATCCAAAATGATGAGGGAAATAGCAGGTACTATGAGCATATATGAGCCTTATGAAATGAAATCTCTGTGTGAAATGGAGACACTAAGTTCTTTGCAACTTACTTAACCTAGTTAAAATTTCATACATATTGCAAAGAATGGAGGAACTATTAAAAGCAAAGTAACATTTCAGAACTGATATGTTGCCAGAATAACTGCAAGTCAATCGAATTGGTGACTTCAAAGGTTTCTTGAATTTGTAACTTTTTGCGAAGGTGTGAGGGGAGGGAGAGTTTCATTGTGATGGTTTAAATGGGATGCCTGTCTAATTCCAAGCTTCAGAATATATACCTCTTTGTGACAGCTTTTGGGTGGTTTAAGTGGCTTGTCTTTCCTGGAAGAAGTATGTCATTGGTTAGAATTTAGGTTTACAGAAGCCAGGTGCCATTTGCAGTATACTCTCTGTGCTTCATGTTTGCTGCCTAAGATGAGAGCCACCAGGTCTCTGCTTCCTGTTTGGTTCTCCTTCCTTCCTGCAGCCATGCTCCTCTGTCATGACTTTGAAGGACTGTAATCTCTCTACATCTTTAAGTCCCCAATGAACATTTACTTCTATCAGTTGCCTTAGTCCTGGTGACTAAGAGAAGAAGTTAGCAAGAAGAGGGATCTTAGTGGAGAAAATGCCTCCACCCAATTGGCCTATTATTCTGGAAAGTCTATGGGATATTGTCTTGATTAACAATGGAATTTATAGGGCCCAGATCTCCAGAATGTTGCCACCCTTGAACTATTAGTCAGACGAAGAAGATGAGGTACAGGACAGGAGGCAGTACTCCTACTCAGCTTCTGCTTCAGTTCTTGCCTCCAGGTTCTTGCCCTGCTTCAGTTTAGGCCCTGACAATTCTTAGTAGTTAACTGGTAACTAGACATATGCCATGAAGTGTAACCTGTCCTCCATAAGTTGCTTTTCCTCAGTGTTCTATTCATAACAATAGTAGCAAATTAAGACACTTTCTAAATTGAACAAGCTATTTTATGGCCTATCCTACTTCACTGGGAATAAGACTTTTACCATGACTTGCTTCCTGTGCACTTTATTTCTGAAAACAAATAGTTAAATATACCCTTGTTCCATTTTTGTTGTTGTCTTTTTTGTTGTCTATATTTTTTCCTTTCTGAAATGTATGTTCTTTATTGATTCTCCATGAATTTCCCATCATGCAACCCAATAACATTCATTTTCCAGTCCTTCCATACCTACCCTCTCTCCTGGTAAGTTCCACCAAAAATTTCTAAACAATTAAAAATTAAGTATAATTTTAAATTAAACTTATGGAGGAAGGGGTTGTGAGGATGGGACTTAGAGGAGGGTACAGCAATCAGGATATAAAGTTAATAAAGTAATGAAAAATATTAATGCATATGGTTTTATAGTAAAATTAAGAGCTATGGAAAATAAAAGACTGAGGGACATAAGACTGTACCTTAAATAATGCAAATATATATTGTTCTTTTTTATTTAAGTAGGATTAGTGCTAAAATAATAGAAAGCATATACAACAAATACTACATTTTTATCATTAGTCATTATATCCCATATTGAGTGTATGTATGTATGTATGTATGTATGTATGTATGTATATACATATACATACCTTGTATGTATATATACATATATGTGTGTGTATGTGTATATGTGTGTAATTGTGTGTAATGTGCTTTTATATGACCAGCAGTTCAGTAGAGGTTGAAAATTTCATAATTATAATAGTCTCACCACTATGAAGCACAACCATTATGTGCTCCAAAGTATGGTTACAATAGAAAACAAGCAAAACACTAGGTAATTGGGATTATTTTCAACTTCACTGTAGTCTTCTTGGACTACTGTTCTACATGCAGCATACTGTTGGCTAAAACATCTATATCTAAAATAAAGTATCTAAAAAGAAAGAAAGAAAAAGGGAAGAACAAAAGAACAAAAGACAAATGATTCCCTTCCTTCCAACTACAATATCAATCTCACTTTCCCAATCCTTACTGAAATAGATCAATCCATCTCTCACTCCAGAATAATGCAACCCTAGGGTGTACTTTAGCATCATCGACCTTTCTGAGGTCAGAATTCCCAATTTCTGGATTACAATGAGTACTTTGTTCCCAAAGGGAAAAATCAGATCTCCTTACCTTTTTTGATAGGTCAGTCCCAAATAATGAGTTCCTGCAAGATGGATTCCACAGCACATGAGGGGCTATGTGGACAGATAAGACATAGCTGTCTAGGTGATTCCTGGTAGTGGTTTTAATTTTTAATAGCACATAGATGAGCTGTTTTAAAAGGAGGTAGTTTGCTTGTGGCATCTTCGGTAGAATACTATTCCATAGTAAAAGGAGAATTTTAATGTTGATTATCTGACAAGTAAAATTACTTACCAAACTCTGAATACAAAGAAAATATGGGGTAAATGTTTTGTAGACAAGCTCACAGTATAATCAGAATTTAAAAGAAGAAAAAATATATAGCTAAAATATTGCCTAAAATATTTTCTGTAAATCAATTTCCCTATAGAATTATGGGAAATTTTTAAAAATTATGTATGAATTTCTCTGTATAAAGCATATAACTGCTACCCATACCCATAGGAAGATATCAAGTTCCCTGGAAATACAATGAATGAAGTAACAATGTGTGTTCTATGTATGGAAACATAGTGTTATTAAACAGTGAATCATCTTCCAGGCATCATGGGGCACATTGAGTATCTAATGTAGCATAAACCCATGTAACACTCTTGTGATACTCTGAAACACAGGAACAGAAAGCACACTAGTGACCCTATGCAATGCAGTTATAAAAGTTTCTATTATAGGTAAGGCAGTGATGTTGGAGCCCTGGGTTGAAATGGGAGCTCAAAGCTCCTGTTACCTAAGAAATCATTCTGTGGATTATTGGATAGGAGAATAATTCAAAGAAGTAAAAGCACTTCCTGACCCAGATTTCTCTAGGTAGTTAGAGCTGAGAAAGACAAACTCACTAATGCTTCATTTTCTAATCAATGGCATATATTTACCATGTGCAAAATCCACAATACCATGGTAATAATATCAGGATACAAATAAGTCACAGCTATTATACATACATACTTCTTCTAATTCATCTTGCACAGAGGTATAAACCAGTACTCTAGGCTGACCTGCACACAATTGTAAAGCATAGAATCTCTTCAAAACTGTGACAGTTATAATATAGAAGACCCTTAAGTGCTGGGATTACAGACAGGGTACAACACTCTTGCTTGAGAATTGCACCCAGTTATAAAGTACATGTCTGAGCAAAGAAATCTCCTGGCATGGGACATGAGACATCATTCCAGTTTATAATTCTGTAAATGCAAGCCTATGTACCTTCAAGATACATTACCTCTATCTTTGTACAGTTCCCCATATTATTACCTTTGTATAGAAGAAATTTTTCCCATCAGATATTCTTCATCAATTACAGTCAGCCAATTTTCATATAAATCTGAAGAAAGCAAGCTTCCTTGTATATTTCTTATACAATCCTTTTTTAATGATAAAACACAAGAAAATTAATGGTCAATGTACATTGCAGAAAGGATTTGAGAAACATTTGTGTTTAAAAATAGCAGTTTAAACCAGTGATTCTCAACTTGTGTGTCACAATCCTTTTGGGGGTCACATATCCTGCATATCAGGTATTCTATACCTTACACATTATAATTCATAACAGTAGCAAAATATCAGTTGTGAAATAACAACAAAATAATGTCATGGTTAGGGATGACCACAGCATGATGAACTATATTAGTGTCACAGGACTAGGAAGGCTGAGAACAAATGATTGAGACTCTACTTCCTCAAAAGAATCTCAACCTGTTACAACCCAGAATCTTAGCTCACAAGTGGAAACTAAAGGCAGGAGCTTATTGTTCTTAACTAACACTAGAATCAAAGATTCAGAGTTCTGGCTGCTGCATCAATGAAATAACTCAACCGTCTGTTCTAATTTTGTTTCCTATCTTTCAGTCCTTACGACTACCTACATTCAGAGATCTGCATTCCTCTTCACAGCCTGAAGCTCTGCCTGTGGGGAGCCTTGCTGCCCACCTTAGAGATGGTGCTGACCTCTTCAGTCTTGCTGGCATATTACAACTCCTTATTTGGCGTGGGGCTGTGCCAGCAATGGCCTGATTATTTGCCCTATCTGACCCAGCGTATGAACAGGAGCCACGCGGCTTCCAAGGTCAGCCAGGTTAGGGTATAACCGGCCACTCCCAGTGGAGTTCATCGCCATTTTCTGCTAAGCTGTAACTGCATTTAGGATCCTGAGTAAAAGCTACCTTGAGAAGGAATCTGTTGTCCTGCGTCTTCTTCTGCAGGTCGGGGTTGGCACAGGACATCTGCCTGTCTCAAAGGAGGCCAGCTCCTATGAGGGACATCCAGACAGAAGTCTATCATAACTGCTCTCTGAGAGTCTTCACCCAGAAGCTATCTAAAACAGATATAGACCTACAGCCAAACATTGGATGGAGCTCAGGGACCCTTATGGAAAAAGTTGGGGAAAAGATTCAAGGCCCTGAAGGAAATAGGGACTCCACAGAAAGACTAACAGAGTCAACCAACCTGGACCATTGGGAGCTGTCAAGGATAACCACCAACAAAAAAGCATAGAGAGACTGCATCATGACATATGACACATATGTAGCAAATGTGCAACTCAGTCTCCATGTGGTTCCTCCAACTTGTGGAGCAGGGGCTATTCCTAAAGCTGTTGACTATCTGTGGAAACCCTTCAAGTGGCTGCAGTAGGAGATGTGATAACCTTGAAGAGAGTTGATGGGCCAGGGAGTGAGGTCAACCCAGGAGCCCCAAACCTGCTCAGAGGAAGAAAAAGAGACTTTGTGGAAGGTAAAGAGGTAGGTGCCAGCATTCAAGATGTAAAATGAATGAATTATATATATATATATATATATATATATATATAGGATAATAATAATAATAATAATAATAATAATAATAATAATAATAATA
>JADRCC010544042.1:0-19007 GCA_019843855.1 Hylomyscus alleni
TCTCTCTCTCTCTCTCTCTCTCTCTCTCTCTCTTTCTCACACACACACACAGATTGGGGGATCACTTATGCTGCTCTAATATTCTATCTTATCCTAGTCAAAATGTTTATCAAGAAAACAATGAGCAATGAATGTTAGTGATGACACACAGAGAAAAAAAATCTTAGATACTGCTGGCAATAATGTGAATATGTACAGTCACTATGAAAATTAAGTTTGGATGTATCTCAAAAACTAAAATGTCAGCTAACATTAATTATACTATTCATAGATGTGCCTAAAGGATTCAAAGTCAACATAGTGCAGAAATACTTGGATATTCATGATCATCATTGCATTATTCACAATAGTCAGGAGATGTGAACTACTTAGATGAACAGCAACATGTAAATGAATAAAGAAAATATGATGTATTTGTACACTGGTATATTAGCTATAAGAATAATAAAATAATGATGTTGTAGACAACTAAATGAAAAGTGGAGTCATTGTGTTAAGTAAAATAAGGCAGAATCAAAAAAATAAATATTGCAAAAATGTTTAATAAAATATTTACAAACAAAAAGACACCAAAGCACCTGCTCTATGGTCCTAAAATCTTAGAGCATCTGGAAGAAGGAAACACAAGTGTCAGTCCAAGCTCCATAAACTATGGTGGACAGAAAGATACACAAGCCCCTATCCTGTCCCATAGCGGGTACCATTACTATGAGTGAATATGTGAAAAAGATATAAGAAATATAGAGTATGCAGTAGAGAGGTGGTAGAGAAATTGAAGGTTGAGACAGGTGTAACTGGAGACATAACAGTAGTGAAAACAGGCAGACATGTGGAGTCTGGTCTGATTCCAAGGTGATATCTGGGCTGAGGCTACCACCAAGAGCCATGTCTAAATCCATGGACTTAATGCTTATGGAGTCTGGACTGATGTCTGTGGAACATGTTGCCACTAAAGACCACTTACATTGTCTTTGTCCTACACAGAAGCTTATATAATGGACAAAGAATGATGTTGATAAAACATAAAAGCACAAAGTATTAAAACCTCCCCCTTATTAGAAAAGTTAGCTAATACAGGACCACTGTGTTATCCTATGACCAAGAAAATAAAAAGAATACCACGATTAGACACATAAATAAATTCTATAAATATATAAAATATAAACATCATACTATGAGAAGAAATTAACAATAACAGCAGCAGCTTTGCTCTAAAGGCCTTTCTTGGGTCTAATGAAAAGTTATACTTTAATCATTAATATTTAATAATATGCTGCACAGGAAATGGGAATCTGCCCAGGCTGGTTTGGAGATTTTCTTTCTGCGTAATGTCCTTGAACCCACAAGATTCTTAAAAGTTGGGTGTTCTGGATTGGGTATACAGCTACTTGTGTTAATTGGGTTCCCAAAATTAAACAGTAATCCTCACATCTGCCTGTAAATCTCCGAACGTTCCTGCCTCCAGGTGGCTTTGAATGGTGAATAAAGTTACCAGCATCGAATGGCTGAGCAGAGAGAGAGAGAGAGGCCCAAATTTTAGGATTCCCAGGCAAAGATCAGAGGAGGAAGATGAAAATCACCATGTCAAATAGTGAATAAGATCCATAGGAAGAGAGGCATATCACTCATGTAAGGGTTAGGGAATAGCACACCCAGCATAATCATACACCCCTTAGTATAGGTTAACAAAGGTAGAATATAAAGTAGGAGTATTCAAGAGGAGGCATTTGCAATGTAGAGGTTGGGAAGTGTCCAGCCATTGAGTTGATTAAGGCATATTAAATATAAATGATATTATCTATGCTTTGCAGAAACATGAATGTATCCCTGCCTACTGAGTTCTGTATAAATAAAGACGAACTTCAATTGCCACCCAGTCAGGCTGAGAGATTCCACCAACACCATCCCACCCCCCCATCACCATTCCTCCACCACCCACCACCATCACCATGTGCCTGACTTAATCCTACTTCAAAGACTCCTTATCACCCCTATGGGTTTTGGCTCCTTCTGGGGCTGGACCCTAGTCCAAAAGAAATTTATGGATTTAAGATAGAAGTAACAAAGACTTAAGGAATATATTGTAATGAAAATTTAATTACAGTTATGGAGTGATGGAAATGAGATTAAAAAAAAGACAGTCACTCAGAGAGAGGATTGATTAGGTAAAAGTAAACTTAAAGGAGAGTTAGAGAGATGACTTGGTGAAGTATTTGTCATGTACACGGATCTGAGTTAAATCAATAGCTAGTATGCTAGAATATATCTATAACCCAGAGAAAGTGAGGGACACAGGCAAAATAGTGGAGCTCACTGGCTAACCAGTAAAACTAAAGGCAAAGCTCCAACTTCAGTGAGAGACATTGCCTTGAAAAACTTCATGTGAATGTGTAACTCAGTAATACTATAACTGCACATGAATATCACACACACATACACACACACACACATACACACACTAACATGTACTTTCCAGAGAAAAATGAAAACACAAAGGAATTAAGAAATGACTATGGTCAGAGTACTTGAGAAGATAATATACTGATACAAATGTTTTATACTAAAATCTAAGAAAATATTCCAAAACTTAAAAATATGAAACTTCATATCTATTAAAATATGTTTTTGTGAGAAAAACTGATTTGTAATTAGAATAATTTATAAAAATGTGACATTTCACTAGTATCTTTCAAAATATGTAAATGAACTTCTGTAAATATAAATAAAATAATATAGCAGATCAACTAACCACTCATGACTCAAGATATTCCAAGATATTGCAGAATTCTTTGGAGTAAGGAGCTCAAGCATCACACTTATAATGTTGAATCAGTCAGCTGTCACAAAGCAAATTTCTCCATTCTAGTAATTGCCAGTTTAGTATACCATAGTTGTCCATATTTCAAATCTTCATTATCATCCATAACTATTCACTTTTCATTATGTATTTTCAATTTGATTTCCTTCATATAGTATATTAGCTAGAAAGCAACACAAAGAAAAGAAGAAAACAATTTGTAATTATTCAATGTTGTAAAAATAGTTTTATATACATTTCAAATAAATATTTAGTTCATGAAGTTATTGTGCTTCTTCTTAGTCTCTTTATTTTTGATGTGCTATGACAACCACATCTGCAAATTGGACTTTTTTCTCCATTAACATATTTATTTACTCAATTTTTTACATACAGATGGCATCCCCCCTCCACCTTCCATGCATTGCTCCTCTCCCCTTCTCCTCTAACAAGAGAAAGGCCTCCACTCTATTCCAACCTACCATGGCACATCAAGTCATAGCCACATTAGGCAAATACTCTTCGACTGAGGTTACACAGGGCAGCCTAGTTAGGAGAACAGGAGCCACAGTGAGGCAACAAACTCAGGGATAACCCCTGCTTCAGTTGTAGGTGGAACTGCATAAGTATATTTGCATATACACAGAGAGGCCTAGGTTAATGGTTCAATCTCTGGGATTCCCAAAGGTCCATGTTAGGTGACTCTGTTGGTCTTGTAGAGTCCCTGTAGTGGAAATTCCTGGTTGTCAACTTGACTATACCTGAAATGAACTACAATCTAGAATTAGAAGGCTTACCTGTGGCCCTAATCTGGAGGCTGAGAGATACAAGTTTCCGATCTGAATTTTGGCATGGAGATCTTGAGATATAGTGGTTATGAGTCCCAGAATATTAAGATAGGGAGATCTAAGAATTTAAGGTCATCTGGGATTAAAGGTGTGGTGGCACACCTTTAATCTGGGTCACACCTTTTGCTGGAGACCTATATAGGAACATTGGAAGAAGGAAGGTTCACTCTGCTTTGCCTGCTTGTTTTGTGGGAGTGAGCAACTGCTAGATCCTTGGACTTCCATTCACAGCTGCTGCTGACCATTGTTGGGAGTTGGACTACAGACTGTAAGTCATCAATAAATTCCTTTACTACATAGAGACTACCATAAGTTCTGTTATTCTAGAGAACCCTGACTAATACAGTCCTTGTATGTTCCAGGTCCCCAAATCCTACCCTTAACTCTTCCACAAGACTCCCCCAGCTCCATCTTATGTCATGGAATCTCTGAGGTAGAACAGTCCAGGTAAATTGAGTAGAAAAGTGGGTGTCAGGATCTGTCCAGATAAAGGCAAATAAGTTCTGTGACTAAGTTTCAAGAGAGGTAGACAAAAATGCATCCTTGAGATCTAGGACTGAGAAATGAGAAGTCCCCAAGGGGATAGTGGAAAGAAGTTCCACTATATACCTGTATAACCTGTATACAGGTTAACCACAATGGGATGGAGGAGGATTAAGCAGAATTAATGTATCTGAGACATTGAACCAGCTGATAGGTTCCATTAGGTTTCTTAACTGCTAGTATAGGTATGTTAAAGGGGGAAAAGGTGGGCCAAAGAAGTTTTTCCTTAAGAGGTTAGAAATGATAGGCTTAAGTCCCCTGAGGATCTGGAGAGAGAGGATATTGAACTTGGGTGATGTACATGGTAGAGTTCCATAAATGGATGAGAACAGAAAAATGATGCTTAGCAACAGAGGGGTTCTAGTCATCCCAAACTCAGGGATGCATCCCTGGGATGAAACCTACTTGATCATTATGGATGATAGTTTTCTTGGATTTGGTTTTTGAAACTTTATTGAGTATTTTTACATGATGCATGATTTTATGTGAGAGCATTTAGATGATTTTTTTAAAGTGAAAGTATTTTCTTTATTTTGTGGTCTTAGTTGGGTTTTTTTACTTAAGAAATATTGATGACAGAAGCTAGTGAACATTTTCCTTGTGCATTTGCTAATACCTAATTTCAGCAAAATAAGAGTATGAAACTCAACATCCAATACCCAAATTATTTTATCATATTGAAATCCTAACATCTGACAGATCATCTTACTGATGTTCCTATAGACCACGTTTCGGCAGCAGGAATCAAATTCAAGTAGTCTTAGGTTCTAAAATTCATCCTGATGAGTCCTTAGAGGTCATAAGATAAGGAGATGCTCACCTGTATCCCATAACAACCTAGAAATTCTCTCTATTCTGCTGAAAGGATTTGCACTCTCTTTTCTCTAGGTGGAGAATCGGGTTTGCCATAGGACAGATTTCTCACTCTTAGAAGAACTTACGAGATCTAGCTTAGTTTTATTTAAGGATAATAGTCTTTCTCTTTGCCTTCCTTACAGGGTGATATTTAGTAAGTTCAAAAAAAATTTGCTGGAGCAGGCATTTCTGTGACCAGGACAGTTCTGTTCAAAGTTTATAGAATGGAAAGAGGGACTGAATTCCACCCAGAAGAGATGAAATGATTATCAATGGTTAGAAAAATTATAATATAGTGTTATGAAGACACACCATGACCAAGGCTACTCCTATAAAGGCAAATATTTAACTGGGGATGGCTCACAGTTTCAGAGGTCCAGTCTATTATCATCATGGCAGGAAACATGGTAACCTCATGGTAGATTGCAGGTGGACATGGTGCCTGAGGATCCTAGAGTTCCACATCTTGGTTTGAAGGTAGCCAGAAGCAGACTGTCTTCTGCAGGCAGCCAAGAGGAGGGTCTCTTCTGGACTGGGCAGAACTTGCACATTAAGAGACCACAAACCCTGCCTTGATAGTGACATACTTTCTCCAATAAGGCCATAGCCCCTTATCATGCCATTTCTCATGTGCCAAACATATTCGAATCACTGCACTAGGCTAACAAATTTAAAGCTAACCATTAAAAAATTCTAGAAAATGAATGTTGTAAATAAAATCTTTATACTATAGTAAAAAGAAGCAGTCAACCCATGTTCTACCCTGAAGGAAGGGATGGGAATAATAAGTCAGTGGTGATATTTAAATGGGAATGGAAGGAAAAGACAGAGAAGAGAGTCATGGGAAGCATAATTCATACCAGAGAGACTTTAAAAGGCTATATAGAAGCCCATTTTAAAGACTATTTTATATGAATGGTTGTTTTGCCTATATTTATGTCTGTATACCAAATGTGTACCATATGGAAGACTATTTAAAAATTGTTTTATTATTTTTATTATTTTATATGTACGGTTGTTTTGTCTACATTTATGTCTGTACACTAAAGGTGTGCCTGGTGTCAGCTTAGACCACAGAGCTTATTGGGTCCCTTGGAACAGTTACAACTGATATGAGCCACTATGGGTTCTGGGAATTAAACCTGGGTCCCCTGAAAGAGTGCCAATTTTTTTTTTATTTTGTCAATTCTTATAACTTTTTTATATATATATATTTTTATTTTCTAAATAATATTTAATGAACAATCAAAAACAACAAGAACAAACCCCTGTTGCCTCCCCCCTCCCCATGCCCGCCACCCCATCCTCTCCCACTTATCAGCCCTGTCATTCCCCTACACTGGGGCATAGAACCTTCACAGGGCCAAGGGCCTCTCCTCCCATTGATGACCAACTTTGCAATCCTCTACTATACACATGCTGCCAGAACAATCAGTCCCACCATGTATAGTCCTTGGTTGGTGGTTTAGTCCCTGGGAGTTCTGAGGGTATTGGTCAGCCCATATTGTTGTTCGTCCCAAGAGGCTGCAAACCCTTTAACTCCATTGGTTCCCTCTCTAACTCCTTCATTGGGGATCCTGTACTCAGTTCAATGGATGAGTGCCAATATTTTTAACTGCTGACATATCTACTTTCTTTCTTTCTTTTTTTAACCTGAGAAACAACCTGATAAAGTAACTTAGGAAAAGATAGGTTATTTTTGCTCATATTTTAAGAAGGAATTCAGTCTACATTGTAGAAAATCCTGCTGCATATTATAGGAGCATGAGATGGCTGTTCACATTGTGAATGATGGTCTCAGGTGGCATTTTCCCAGTTAAATCTACCTGGAAAATTCTGCAGGGTTGCCTAAAGTGTGTCTCCTAGGTAATTCTAAATCCAGTCTAATTGACAATGAAGATCAACTATCACTGTATACCCAGACTTATATGTCTATACCAATAAACACTTATTGTTGAAAGACAGAGTTGTTATATGTCACATTCTTAAGTATATTTCAGATGATTAAACTTACTATAAAGTATGTAATGTAAATGTAAAAATAAATTTAGACACTCTAGACTACTATATTATTTAAAAAGAGAAAAGATTATTGTTTTCATCTTTTCTGTTTTAATCATAAAGCAAAGAGATCTCTATTCATGTGATATAGAAGGTAGTAGTTCCTCTATACTTGGAAGACCTGAATAGAGTCTAGTAAAATATCCCATTATTACACAGTGGGAGATGCAACTGCTACCTCAGCAACAAAGATGACCAGTATCGATTAGCAAGACAGGTCTTGGCAGGAATCCAAATTATAAATTCCATTTCCTGCCTACATATTCACAGACTTGACCTATGAGTTGGGATCATCACAGAATCATTGAAAATGCAGGGGGAAAGTTCACCTGCAAAATCTTTGCCTTGGAGGTTCCTAAAGATCCCTTTGTGTGATCTGGGCAGGAAATGGCCATGGGAGTGTAGCCAGAGTGGGGGAGGGAGGGTGTAAAGGGTTACAAAACTTACGATGACCTCATAGTTGTGTGTGTGTGTGTGTGTGTGTGTGTGTGTGTGTGTGTTTAGGGAGATGTAGCCAGTAAGTTCATCTGCTATAGTGCCACTTGGTTGAATCTCTTATAGAACTTGGCATTTCACATGCTCAAGAAGGAGGCATCTGGCTGTAGATGGTGCATTTGATGGTCTCAAGGCCGGCTTTTGTCAAGGTATTTTAATCTAAGCAATGAGACAAGTGACTAATATGACAAGGGACACAAGGACTACTATAAACAAAGTGAGCAGGGTCTTAGTTTGGAATCAAATACACAGAGCTGTAGGGCTAGGCAATAATAACAGGAACAGAAGTTTAAATGATGGTTTTGCCCATAGGTAGCCTACGCACTAGGCTGTGCTCAGATTCTTCCACTGAGATGTCCCTGTGATCCCAGGACATGATCCCAGGAGTGATACAAATGCAGGACGGGGGCTCAGTCCTGCAGGACGAGTTCTTACTCTGTCTCCACCCAGCCAATACTGTTCCAAGGGTTCCAAACAGAACCACAGGAAATAGAAAGTGGGACAGTTGGAGAGAAAGATGGAATTCATCTGATTTCTTTTTTCTTCTTTTTTTTTCTTTCTTTTTTTCTTTTTGATACAGGGTTTCTCTGTATAGCCCTGGCTGCCCTAGAACTCACTCTGTAGACCAAGCTGGCCTCAAACTCATAAATCTGCCTCCCAAGTGCTAGGATTAAAGGCATTTGCCACCACTGCTCAGCTGTGATGTCTTTTCTTTAAGGCTTACTTAGAAATTATCGAACTCTGGAATGTTTAGTGAAAAGAAAGAAAAGAGTATCGCCAAGTCTAAAGGGCTTGGCCTCACATGAGCAAGTGTCTGTTTTCTCTCCACCTAGAGAAAAGGGAGTGCAAATTCTTTCAGCAGAATGGAGAGAATTTCTAGGTTGTTATGGGATACAGGTGAGCATCTCCTTCTCTTATGACCTCTAAGGACTCATCAGGATGAATTTTAGAACCTAAGACTACTTGAATTTGATTCCTGCTGCCGAAACGTGGTCTATAGGAACATCAGTAAGATGATCTGTCAGATGTTAGGATTTCAATATGATAAAATAATTTTGGTATTGGATGTTGGGTTTCTTACTCTTATTTTGCTGAAATTAAGTATTAGCAAATGCACAAGGAAAATGTTCACTAGCTTCTGTCATCAATATTTCTTAAATAAAAAAAAAACCAAGACCACAAAATAAAGAAAATACTTTCACTTTAAAAAAAATCATCTAAATGCTCTCACATAAAATCATGCATCTGCCTATATATTAAAATATTTTAGAATTGCATTAAAAAGGATGGAATTAATTTTTAAATGTTGGATGAGTAGCTTTAAAAAGTAATTTCTGATATGGGCATTGTACTTATGCCTATAATCCCAGAACTTGGCCAAGGCAGGAGGGCTCTAAAACAGCCTGGATTACAAGCCAAGTTCAAGGTGATCTGAGGATTCATAGTGAGACCCTGTCTTAAAACCAAACCCAAACCCAAAACAAACAGAAAATTAACTGCTGTGTTACTTCTTTTTGAGATGTTAGTATCTTCTTCTCAAGCTGGCATAGACTTGGGTCCAGTGACTGAAAATCACAGATCTGTACAACCACCGTCTCCAATTTTTCATTGTTTTTACTTAACTCCTTTCTAGCTGCCTCTGATTTCTATGACCAAACAGAATCAACTCCCTACCATGAGAACACCTAAAGAATAAATGATACTGTTCAATACTTATAAATATATTGATTAGTAGGCTTTTGTTTTCAAAATTAAGTCAATCTGTCACAGGGTTCTCGAAGCAGGGTTCCTATGGCTAAGTATTGACAGAGGGATGCCATTCTCTTCAGCAGGGCTCAGGGTCAGGTCCACATCCGCTGCAGTAACACATTTCTGGGCAAGGTGAGGACTACATACAGGAAGAGTGTTTCTATCTCCTTATCCTGAACATAGCTCATTTTAAGAATCTCTTTCTGTGTGTATGTGTGTTACTCTATATATTCTTGTTCATGTGTATGCATGTGTGCAGACACATTTGAGTAGGCCAAAGGTTGACATTGGATATCTTTAGTAATTATTCTCTATGTCAGATTTTGAGATAAAGTCACTCACTGAATCTGGAACTCATTTATTTGACTAAGCTTTGGGCCAATGAACTTCACATATATGACGGTCAATATTAACTGGAGATTTGACTGGATTTGGAGTCACTAAGGAGGCAAGCTTCCAGATATATTTGTTAGACATTATTTATTTTAATTGAGGTTAGAAGACTCACTGTATGTAACTATGGACAGTAGTACTCCATGCAATTGATCCCCAGACTCCATAAAAAGAGGGTCTTAGATGAGAATGAGTGTTATTCTTTGCTGTACGGATGGTGCTTCAAGTTCCTGTTGCTTTAATTTTCCTAATACAAGGACTGTGTTCTTGGCCTGGTAGTCAACATCAATCCTTTATTGTTTTTTGTTGGAGTATTTTATTATAGTAGCAGGAAAAGCAGTTAACACTGGAGACTGGAAGGAGTGGGACTGTGGTGGTACTTGGATCTTTGGAAAGGTTTTATGGTTGGAATACAAAAGAGTTTAGTATTTTAGATAAGAAGAAAATCCCTAGGGTGCTGAAAGCAAAACAGTGGGCCATTCTGGGGCTTTGGAGTTAAGAATTCTGAGAAAAAAATAAGGCAATGGAAGTCTATCTCCTGAAGTTACTGAGAAGATCAAAGATGTTATGAAGAACTGCAATAGGGGCCATCTATGTGGTATTTTAGTCAAGAATTTGGCTTCATTCTCTTGTTTCTTGAGAAGTTTGGTGGAGAAAATTTCAAGCATTCGGGCTATGGGTGCTAATTATAGTTATCCACGTCTACAGTGAGGAACAGCAAACAATTTTCTGATGAGGGAAAGTGCTTGATCATATTACACATTGCAGTCAAGACACACCTATGGTCACTTGATCTTGACAAAAGCGCTCCAGCATATAACAAGGACATATGCTCCACTATGTTCATAACACTTATATGTATAATAGTCAGAAGCTGGACAGAACCCAGATGTCCTTCAGCAGAGGAATGGATACAGAAAATGTGCTACATTTACACAATGGAGTACACTCAGCTATTGAAAACAATGAATTCATGAAGTTCTTAGTCAAGTGGATGGAACTAGAAAAAATTATCCTAAGTGATGTAACCCAATCACAAAAGAGCACACATGGTATGCACTCACTGATAGGAACAACTGGAGTGGGGGCTATCCCAAAAGCTGTAGCCTGTCTGTGGGTTATGTTCTAGATGTGCTGCCTTGTCCGGCCTCAGTGGGAGAGGATACAGCTAGCTCCCATAGACTAGATATGCTACAGTGGGTTGATACCTAGGGGTCCACACCTGCACAGTGGAGAAGGAAAAGAGTGGGAGGGGCAATTGGGAGTGGGCAATGAGTAGTATATTAAATAAACAAATAAATATTAAAATACATAAATATAAATGAAATTCTCTAAATATAAATAATACATCAGATCACCTAACCCTTGATGGATTCAATGTTCCAAAAACCCCTCGAACTTTTAGGAATAATGAACTTAAATATAGCCCTTCTGAAATTTGAATTTCTAAACTGTCTCATAGGAAATTTCTTCATTATCCACTAATAGACAGTTTAGGATATTATAGTGTCTATAATTCCAATCTCCCTTCTCATATAGAATTGTTCAGTGTGCAATTCATATAGTACATTAACTAGAATGAAAGGAAGAAGCAAGAGAAGAAAATAATTTGTAAAAGTTCAATGGTCTAAAGATTGTTTTATAATGAAAATCACTTCAAAATCTTATCTAATTCAGTAAATCATAGTACTTCATCCAGGTCTTTCTACTTTTTTTTTATCAACTATGACAAACTCTTGTCATATTATAAAGATCTCACTCAGAACTTTTTGGTAAAGGTGATAGAATTTGCTAGTGTGTAAGTTAGTAAAAGTCAGAATAAGAGGGGAAAAAGACTCCAGACCAAAAATAAATAGAAGGAAAGGAAAAGGTTCAGAAATCTAGAAAGAGAAAGAAAACGTACATGAAACAAGAGTAGTAAGCAAACAAAAAAAAAAAAAAAGGAAAAAGAGATGAGCAGTGTACCAAAAAGCAGTAAATCATATATAGTGTCAACTAGTTAGTCACCTTGCATGGAGGGAAGAAGTCACCTGCAAACGAAGATGGGCTGAGAGAAATGCAGCCCTATCCTGAAGACCAGGCTGTAGCTTTCAAAAACTCATTCCTCAGGGAAGAAACTATGGTGTGTCATGGTGTGTCAAACAGCTTGTATCCAAACAGCTGTAGTTGTAAATGTTCATTGTAATGAGTCATTGGTCTGGTATGAGGCCTTTGGCTTCTGCCACACCAGTTGGGGTACATGACATGAAATTCATCAGGAATCCTAAAACAAAAATTAGGTAGAATAAAAATCTGATTCCTCCAGCAGATGGGTCAGTGGTGGAGGCAACTTTGTCATTCTTTGTGTTTCAGAGGCTAGCACTGAGTACCATTTCCAGAAGAGACCAATTGTTCAAAATGGAGCCTTCTTGGGGACATAACATTAGGGAACAACCACACGTCAAGAAGGTCCAACTTGGCCTATCTCAGGTCCTGAGTAAGCAGAAGGATGAAGTAGTCAGTTGTGTAGAGCAAGGTAGCAGATGGTGACAATACTATTAAGCAGGAGCCAGAACATTGCTAAGAAGTACCTAGAGAGCGGTAGCCTCAATCTAGTTCAAGAGCAAATTTTACCAGCTGAGACTCACTCTGGAACTTGATAATGCTCAGGCTGAGGCCAGTGGGTATACCAAACTCTGCAGTAACCTATTTGTTCTCTGCAGCTGTAAGATTGAAGTTCCCGGGGTATGTATGATACCCACAGCTGCAGGCTTCCAAAAGGGTTTTTCTGGAGTTCTTTTACTTTTGATTAATTTTCTACTCTATTTGCAACCCAACATAAGGCCTTTCCCTCCTCCCATTACCCCATAAAACAAGTCCTACTCCAATTCTACCTTTCCCTTATCTTTTGAGAAGGTTAGGTCCCATCTGGTTAAATCCTACCCCGTTTCCTACACCTAGAATGCCAAATTGCTGTTGGACTAGGTGCATCCTTTTCCATTGAGGCCAGAGAGGTTGTCCATTTAGGGACAGAGAACCCACAGTCAGGTAATAGAACCAGGAACAGCCCCTGCTCCAGTTGTTGGGGGACATGCATGTAGACAAAGCAGCTCTTCTGCTTATGAACAAGGGGACCTAGGACCAGAACTTACTTGCTCTTTCTTTGAAGATTTAGTCTCTGGGATTCTCCATGTGTCCAGGTTAGCTGACTCTATTGTTGTTCTGGTGGAGTCCTTATCCTCTTTGTGTCTCTCAGTACTTCTCTCAACTCTTCCATAAGACTTTTAAAGATCCTTCTAATGTTTGTCTGGGAGTCTGTCCATCTCTTTCCATTGACTGCTGGGTGAAACCTCTCAGAGGATAGTTATGTTAGGATACTGTCTGCAAGCATAACAATGTATCATTAATAATGTCAGAGATTGGTTCTTGGCTGTGGGGTGAGTTTCAATTTGGTGCATTCATTGACTGGCCATTCGCTCACTCTCTGTTCTATCTTTGTCCTGCACATCTTGTAGGCAGGGCATATTTTGGGTCAAAGTTTTTATGAGCGGGTTACTGTCCTTATCAATCCAGTAGGAGTTCTTCCTGGCTAAAATGAGTAGCCACTTTAGGAGCCATATCTCCCACAGCTTGCAGTCCCAGCTAAAGTAGTTTCCATACACCTTCTGTGGCCTTCCCTCATACCAGGTTTCTGGTATATACTAGAGTTTGCCCCCTCCAACAGTGGCATAGATCTCAAGTCACTCTCCCCACTTTCCCTACATATGATCTCCAACCCCCACCCTGTTTGCCTGCTCATCCCCACATCTTCCCAATTCCCTCCTTCCATCGACCTCTGACATCTATTGTGTTTTGCCTTTTAAGATTCAATTATCCTTCTTTGAGCCCTCCTTGGTATTTGGCTTTTTTAGATATGTTAAATATAGTGTTATCCTATAATTTGTGGCTAATATTCACTTATAATTAAGTACATACCATCCATGTCTAGGTTACCTCACTTAGGATGATAATTTTTGGCCCATTCATTTGCCTGCAAATTCTCAATATCTTCGCTTTTAAAGGGTATATATTATTCCATTGTTAAAATGAACCTAATTTCTTTCTCTGTTCTTCAGTTGAGGGTCATCTAGTTTGTATCCAGTTTCTGGTTATTATGAATAAAGCTATGAACATAGTTGGGCAAGTGTCCTTGACAAATTGTGGAGCGTATTTTGGATACATGTCCAGAGATAATAAAGCTGGGTCTTGAGGAAGAACTATTGTAAATCATCTGAGAAATCTTTATGTTGATTTTCAGAGTGGTTGTACAAGTTTGCACTCCCACCAGTGATGGAGGAATGTTTCCCTTGTTCCACAACCTCACCAGCATATATAGTCACTTGAGGTTATTTTTTCTTTATCATAGCCACTCTGGTTGCTATAAGATGAAATTTGAGTAATTTTGATTCATATCTCCCTATGACTCAAGATTTTGACCATTTCTTTAGGACCTTCTCTGCCACTCAAGATACTTCTGTTGAGAATTCTATGATTAGCTCTGTACCCATTTTTAAATTTGGCTTTTTTTAGATTGTTGGTGTTTAACTTCTTGAGTTCTTTATAAATTTTGGATATTAGCCCTCTGTCAGATGTGGAGTTACTCAAGATCTTTTCCTAAACTGTAGGCTGTCTTTTTGTGCTAATGACTGTGTCCTTTGACTTACAGAAGCTTTTAAGTTTCATGAGGTCCCATTCCCTTCCTTACCATTGAAGAGAGTGGGGATCATGCAGCCCCAATCCCTCCTAGGTATGTATATTCAATTGATGCTTGATAGGTGAAAAAGGCTTACTCTTCATTTATCTGGTTACTGATAAGTTTTACATGGTTCTATGAACAAACTCCCATTTATACTATAAACAGCCCTAATAAAACACATTGGAACATACACATGTGCACACACAAACACAGACAAACACATATACACACACAAGACATCAAATTAGAAAGATGGGGAAAGGGACAAGAAAAGATAAAATGGTGAATATGATTGGAGATACATAAAAAGGCTAAAATGAAACATATTATAATTAACATAACAGTAACTATATCTGTTTGACTTAATTTAAATGAAATAAATAGAGGTCATACAATAATTTAAAAATAAAGGTAAAAAAAGAAATTTTCTGGGTGGTGGTACCACATCCCTTTTATCCTAACACTTAGTAGGCAGAGACAAGTAAATCTTTAGAAGATCCAAGCTAACCCTTGTTCAGGGAGGCCAGGGATACACAGAAAAACCTTATCTAGAATATAAACAAACCAACAAAAAAGAAAGAAAGAAATCAATGGGAAATTTTCATTCATATTAGCTTTAAAAAAACACCTAGGAATAAATCTAACCAAAAAAGTGAGATAGTTCTGGTTTAAGTACTTAAGACACTAAAGACAGGTTTCAGGGAACAACTTTGATTCCAGTACTTAATCAGCAGATCTCTGTGAGTTTGAGATCAGTCAAAACACCATAGCAAGTTCCATATCAAACAAAGCTGCACGTTAAAATCCTGTCTCAAAAGTAAAAATCAGACAAACAAAAAAACAAACAAATAACAACAAACCTTGAAGACTTTGGAACAATGAAAGATCCTCCATGCTCATGAGTGACAGACTTATCATTGGGAAAATTTCTATATTACTGAAAATGATCTAGAGATTCAATGCAATCCCTTCAAAATTCTAGTGGCATTCTTCACATACCTTGGAAAATGATAAAATTTATTAACACAAAAGATGCCCAATAGCCTATATAATCCTTATGGAAAGGATAAATGCTAAAATATCTTTAAATGCAAAACCTTGTGTCAATTTTTTTACCAAAAAAATTGAAAGACACTAGCAGAAAACAGATAGAATTGAAGGGAAGACTCAGAATTGAAGCCTCACAGTTACAGCCATATAACTGTATATAAAGCTGTCAAAATGTATGTGGGGAAAAGGCAGACTTTACTAAATGTTGCTAGAAATTTTAATATCTGCATGCAGAAGAATGAAATGAGGCTGCATCAAAATACACAAAGTGGGCCACTAAGTGGAAGATCTGAAACTCTAAATACATTAAAGTAAAGGTAGAAAAAGCCCTTCACAATATAGGCAATGGAAGGGCTTTCTGGAAAGGACTACAGTAGCATGGCAAAGTAGCACACAGAGGTGCAAGATAGTGAACTGATAGTGAATGTGTGCAAATAGCCAGAAAATTAAATCCTACACAAAAATCCAGCATGAAATAGAACAATGAAGTAAATAAATATTCTCGAAAGCACAGGAGGCCAAAGACATTGTTCATAAAAGCACTTGTCACTCAAACTCTGCAACCTGAGTTCAAACTCAGAACTCAGACAAAGGAGAAGAGGGAAACTGATTCCACAGAGTGTCCTCCTATCTCCACATACACACTATAGCATGGATGCCTATGTGGGTACCTGCACACATGTCAAAGCATACACTCACATACCGAAGTATAATAAAAATACTTAAATTCTTTTAAAAGAAGAAATATTAATGTTCAAATAATGATTCTTTTTAAAAATGGTCTAAATCCTTAGCAATTAGGCAAATGTAAATGTTAAAATGTTTGAGAGTCTATTTCACTGCAGAAAGAATAGTTGCCACCAAATGGTAGGCCATAACCAGTAAGATATCCTATCTCAGGAAATTTGAGAACCCCCTACATCTTGGGACAAGTCCCACTCAAAAATCTGCCTCTCTTAAATTCCTCCAGGGGAGTAGGCCACTTCAGTGTGTAGATGTTTTATTAATTTGCTGCAGCCCGGACAAATGTATTCCATATCAAAATACTATTCAAATTTTTCAAAATTTCGTGACACATAAAGTTTTTCCTTTAAAGGCCCAAATTTCTCAACCCAAAGGTCCAGCTCTTAGTAAATATTAACCACATGTACATGGAACTGGCCAACTCATGTGACCAGTAAACATTTCAAGAACCACAAAAAAAAATCCCCCACCATTGGAGCATTTCTCTGAATAAGAACAAAACTAATTAATAGATAATCAATAGGCTTAGCCTCAACTTCAGTCTGCCTTACTTCAAATTCCAATCCACCAAAATCCTTACTACAACCCTCAGTGGACTTAATAGACTTTAAACCAGAAATTCATACAACCATGGAGGAATGGTTGCACAGCCCAGAAAACTGCTTGTTACTCCCAGCATCCTACCAATGGAACAGTTTGCCATACTTTGAAGTCCAAGGCCATTCATACAAAAGTTGTAATCTTTATACTGGTAACAGAGGTTCTCATGATCCATTTCCAAAGATTTTCCAACCTGTGTTAGGGCAATTCTAAATGATTCTTCAGACCACTTTCTTTTTACAGACTGTCCAACGTAGAGGAGTATGCCAGAAGAAAATTAGAGAATACAGTTGATTCACCTACCTCCATGCAAGGGACTCAAATACCTTTCATTCTTTTGAACACCTTCAATGGGTGAATTGACAAATTCCCCACAAAAATCAAACATTCTAATCATTCTTATAGAATTGTTCTTCATCCTTATATATTATTCTTCACTTTGGACACTTCAGTATCTAAAATCAGACAATAATCTAGCTTTCATTTGTAATGTGCTTCCCTGATCCCAGATAGGATTCAATTAAAGAAACAAGAAGAACTTCCTTCCCATACCCTGCTTTGTGATCTTAGGAACACAAGACCCCTTCTCAGATCTCATGTATTCATTTATTCATTCTTTATTGTTGCCTCCGCCCGCAGAGACACACAGTAGGGGTGTTGGAGTCCATTTATCGAAGGACTTTGAGCCGAACCTGTGGAAATAAATCAAGAAACAAACACACACAGACACAGAGAATGGTGTCAAGTAATCCTTTATCAAGACACGAAAATTAGACCAGCAGCCAGGGCATATATATATTTTAGAAGTGAAAGTAAAACCGAAACAGGCTTAATGAGATGCATGGGCAACTAGAGACAAGCTTAATAATATGCAGAGCAGGAGCCAGAGTCTTTGTTTAGGAGTCTTTTGAAGATCAACAGGTATCTGGGAAGCTGTCTGCAAGTATAAACAGTTCTCGGGACTCAGCTTCAGACCTGGGCTGAATCTGCCATCAAAGGATCAAAGGTGCAGGTTTCTGGCAGCTAGTCGCTGAAAATTCATGTTGACGAGCAAGTCCGGTGTACATGATGGTCTGCAGCTAAACCGCGAAGGCCAGCAGATTAGGGGACGTGGTTTCCCACACTTTATAATGAGTAAATGATTAGAACCTGAGCCTGATCTTTCCTTCATTCTAGAACCTGTGAAAAAGGCAAAGTTCCAGGCTCCAACCTAGAACTACTGATTCTGACATACTAGGGCTGGAACCCAGTATTCTGGTCAAGGATATATCCTAGTGATCTAATATTTGCCACACTTAGACTATTACCATTTCTGATAGTCATTTGAATGCATTTGACCTGATGACCACATGCCCAAAACAGCCAATCCATTGCTATATTCAGAAGAAATGATTATTCTTTACTACTCAGTGGAACCTCATAGCCAGTAGTCCAAAATGGCCTACTGTATGTTCTTTCCTCTAATTCTTATTGGAATATGGTCATACCCACTAATTTACACATCTATGGCAGTTTCTTATCACATGGTGGCATTAGAGTTTCAACTGAGACCACATGTCCTAGAAAATTGAAGGTATATATCTAAAAAGACTATTGTTCCCTGTACTCTGCCCTCTATAGATATACTCTACTTGGGACAAACAATATAAGTCCTTACAAATGAAGTTTAAGGATGAACTATAATTATAATAATATAGGTAATGGGGACCTTGACTATTTTCTTTAGATATGAATAAAGTATCTTCGGAATCATCTTTTCCTTACAGATATAAGTTTACAAGGATTTAGTACTCCTAACATGTAAATACTGCCCCAACTGGAATGAGAAGTGAGATTGGAGTGTAGAAGCAGTATGTTATTGGTCAGTTCAGGTCTGAGATCTAGAAAGTTAATTTGCCAGTGTCTAGGAAAGATAAATCATCATCCTAGGACATCAATAAGAATATGCAAATTAGATTTTTGGCAGTCTGTGCATAGAGTAATGAAATGGAAAGGAATTCAACAGATTAAATTTTATGTCAAGATACTAAGATTCTTCCAGATTGACATGTTACTAATGAAAAAAAATTTTTAATTTATGTATATATGGGGTGTATATACACATGAGTCCAGGTGTCCAAGAGACCAGAGGTATTGAGTTCACATGAAAGTGGAACTA
>JADRCC010544047.1:4930-15690 GCA_019843855.1 Hylomyscus alleni
CATTTGTAAAACATGTTATATTATTTATTCAGAGAAGGATAAATTCAATACATTTGCTGTAAGTAGATGAAACTAAGAAGTCATTATGAAACTTGAAAGAAGCAAAATGCAAAATGACCAATGAATTCACTTGTGCAGAATTTAAATGCTTAACTCAGATACTCAGAGCAGAATGGTAATTACCAAAATCATGGGAGTGCAGGAGTCAGTAAACCACAGGGAAGTATTGGCAAAAAGGTGTTAAGTTAAACTTAAAAGAGGAAAAATAGGTTTCTATTTTAAACTAAAATTATATTATAAACAATGATACTAAACATGTACTTGAATATTTTCTCATAAAAAAGATATACATGTTTACCCAGATTTGAAACTATATAATATATTACTGCATCAAAGCATGACAAATTACTCTATAAATACATACAAGTTTATGTGTTAAAATTTTTGGATGACATAAAGTATAATATAGGATATTTTTTAAATAACTCAATACCTGATCTATAAGAAACTAATTTTACATATAAAGATACATACATACTGAACATACATACCAGAATAGGTGTGGATATACAAATTTTAAACAGAAGTGAGTACAATTTTTAAAAATATATTTACAATAGGAAAACAATGACTTTATTGATGAAATGACAAATATATTCAAGTGGTTTAATAATGTTAAGTGTTTGCACACAGATTTTGAGAGTTCATACACTTATAGGAATCAAACATTGACATCATTAAAGAACAAAATGCTAATACTAAAAATCTCAAATTTCTACTACAGTAATGAGTTCAAAATAACAATGATGGAAGCTCTCAAAATTCTATGAGGTGATTCTAGCTGAGATTCCTAGTAGCTGGGGATAGGGAGACTGAAAAAACCGCCTCCTGTAGCCAGGTAAGGACTTCCATTGGAGAGAGGGAGGCATCAACCCATTTGTCCTGCCTACAAGATGTGCATCGACAAAAGTGGAGCAGAGATTGAGGGAATGGCCAACAAATGAGTGGCCCCCACACGAGACCCACGTGAAAGAACCAACCCCTGACATTATTAATGATACTCTGATAGACTTATAAATTGGACCCTAGCATAGGCGTTTTCTGAAAGCATTCATCTAGCAGCAGATGGAGAAAGGTACAGAGACCCACAGCCAAACATCAGGCAAATCTCAGGGAGTCTTGTGAAAGAGTGGGTGATAGGATTGAATGAGGCAGAGTTGTCAAGTACACCATAAAAACATCTACAGAGTCAAGTAACCTGGACCCATGTGGGCTCTCAGAGACTGAATCACCAACTAAAGACCATTCGGAGGCTGGGCTTAGGGCCCCTGCACATTTGTAGCAGATGTTCTACTTAGTCTTCATGTGTAGCCCATGATAACTGAGGCAGGAGCTTTTTCTGACTCTGTTGCCTGTCACTGGGTGTCCTTCCCCTACCTATACTGTCTGGTTGGGTCTCTAGAGATGATGTGGTTAGTTTTGCTGAGGATGGATGTCTTAGGGCAGGGTGTTACCAAACGGGGGCTTCCTGTTCTCTGCATTGAAGGAGAAGCAATAATGAGAGGACGGATTCATAAGGGTGGGACTGAGAGGAGAGGATGGATGGGGGCTGAAATAGTGATGTAATTTAATTAATTAAAAAATAAAAAGGAAGAAGAAAATCTATGAGAGAGTGAAAAGGAAATAGGACATTTCATAATTAGACTGGCAAATTACACCTGGAGCATATTCCAGAAGTGAGCACACATTGGAACAGTGCTATTTAAAAGTTTTTACTTTAAAATTCACCTTTGAGTTTTAATTTTTATTGTAACCATATTAAAAGTCAGGATCATGAAAAAACAGTTAATTTGTATGAGCTACATTTCTTTGGGTACCATTATTATTTGAGGAATAAAGACAATGTTAAAGTCTATTTTTTACCTTCTTTAACACCCCCCTGCCTACTATATGGTAATACAGCACAAAGACCTTAACTAGAGGCAGTTACACTTGACATTTTGTGATACTAAGAGTCCCAAAACAGGACATAGCACATATCTATATCTATTTACTTTATAAGCCATGGCTATGATAATATGTTATGCCAGAAAATAGTACAAAATAAAACCAAAAATACAAGCCCTGCGATTTACACAGTAATGGTTAAATCATGATGGGAGACAACGGTACATCAACAGCAGAATGAAACGTAGAAAACCAAGACTTATGGAAACTGTTACAAAGTTAAGTATCAATAGATCAATGAAGTTAAAAGCTTCATTGTTGATATTGAGAATATCAACACAAATGGAACACAGAACACAAACTATTAGAAGTAGAGGATACAGAGACAATGATCCTGAGATCAGTGTATAATTTTATATTAAAAAGAATTAATTATCCCAAATATACACTCTGACTTAGTAGTTCAAGAAATTATAAGATGAAGTGTTTTTTTAAAGTAAAGTTAATAAAGGGTGAAGATAAATAATAATGAAACTATAGGGTAGCAGAATAATAATAAAATTAAGGTTCAATTTTCAGAATCTATAAACTATACATTAGTTCATTATGCATTATATTGGAAATTACTCAAAACTGGGTACTTCTGAGAGGTATGATATTTATGTAGCACACTATTATATACACAGAAAATAAAGCAGGACATCAGCTCCTGTGAGTCCATCTGGCTGATAACCTTTTGGCAGGTCACAGCCTAGCAGGAATGCATGGAAGAAGAGATAAATGATAAGGGAAGAAGCCAGAGAGACCTGAGGGGAGAAATTCTGAGATTTTTTTTTTTTTGTAACTTCTTTCTCTACATGAATTACAAGATGACCTATATCCATTCTTTGCCAGGGCAGTGTGTCACTTCCATAATTACAAAAAAAGGAATAGAACCTTTTGGTAGACTACAGGTTCCAAACATTTTTTGAATGTCAAAATCAAATGACTTTTGTCATGAGCACCCGCCAGGATTATCGGGGCTAGTGAATGACCTCTCTCCACATTAGTGTTGGAAAGATAGATACAAAAATGCCTAAGAATAATGCTAGGTTCTCAACCTTCAACACAAAGAAAAATTAAATAAAATTGAAAAAATAATTGAAAGATAAAAAAGTCTATTACTTATTCAGAATCTTACAAAGACCCTTTACTTTTTTCTTTTATTGGATATTTTCCTTATTTACATTTCAAATATTATCCCTTTCCCTGGTTTCCCCTCTAGAAACCCCCTATGTCATGCCCTTACCCCCTGCTTCTATGAGGGTGTTCACCCATCCATCCATTCACTTCCGCCTTCCCACCGTGGGATTCCCCTTGACTGGGGCATCAAGCCTTCACTGGACCTAGGGCCTCTCCTCCTATTGATGCCCCACGAGTCCATCCTCTGCTACATATGAGGCTGGAGCCATGGGTCCCTCCATGTGTACTCTTTGGTTAGTGATTTTGTCCCTGGGAACGCTGGGGGGTTGGTTGGTTGATATTGTTGTTCTCCTATGGGATTGCAAACCCCTTCAGTTCCTTCAGTTCTTTCTCTAACTTCTCCATTGGGGACCCCCTGCTCAGGACAATGGTTGACTGTGAGCATCCCCCTCTGTATTTGTCAGGCTCTGGCAGAGCCTCTTAGGAGACAGCAATATCAGGCTGCTTCCGCAAGCACTTCTTGGCATCTGTAAGTGTCTGGGTTTGCTCTCTGTATACAGGATGAATCGCCAGGTGAGGCAGTCTCTGTATGGCCTTTCCTTTAGTCTCTGCTCTGCACTTTGTCTCATTTTGTGCTGTGAGTATTTCGTTCCCACTTCTAAGAAGAACTGAAGCATCCACAGTTTGATCTTACTTCTTCTTAAGCTTTACATGATCTGTGAATTGTATATTGGGTACTCTGAGCTTTTGGGCTCATATCTACTTATTAGTGAGTGCATACCACGTGTGT
The DNA here is from genome assembly GCA_019843855.1 of Hylomyscus alleni. Classification (NCBI taxonomy): domain Eukaryota; kingdom Metazoa; phylum Chordata; class Mammalia; order Rodentia; family Muridae; genus Hylomyscus; species Hylomyscus alleni. Next base: position 8,850 of record JADRCC010544047.1, read on the forward strand.
TCTTTTGTGACTGGGTTACCTCACTCAGGATAATAGACAAAGATCCTTTATAATATTAACTATGATAATGATTTTCAGTGCAACAGAAAAATACAGGTGAGAGAAGCAGAAACAAACAAATTAGGCTACATCACACATGTAAGCGATAATAATCTCACAAGAGTTGTAAAGCAAATAGTGGTTTAGCCAATAATGTCAAGATTCAGGAGGAATTCCTTCAACTCAGCATTATGTGTATGTGGGAACATGAGGTCTTTCTGTTATTGTGAAAAATTGTTGAAGAAAACTGTGTTCAAAGGCGTGTTATTTTGTTCAATGTTTCAGAGATTTCTCTTCCATAGTCATATGACTCTGAGGAGTTTGTGCCTAGGACAAGGTAGTACAGAAAGGTTACAGTGAAAGATAGAGTAGGGTTATTATATGTTCATGATGGATGGAAAGTGAAAGCAAGTGCACAATACCCTTTAAATATCTTATTTAAATACCTTATTTAAAAACCCTTTAAATACCTTATCACCCAATACTTATACTAGGACTTACAGCATAAAAAGTTCTACAATGTTGTAATAATACCAAGGTGAGGAAGAATACTTTAAAGCACTGGCCTTGAGGAAACCCCAGAGCCAAGTTATCAGTCTAATTGTTTACCTTCCAGTAATAATCAACAAAAGAATCAAAGAGACCCTTCTCCAAACTTATGTGCTAAATATCAACGAGCAGTTGTGAACATGTTTATTGTCACAAAATACTTAACGTCTAATCACTTAGATGTAAAGGATTCCAGGTCTTTAATAGCCAAATTTATAATTTTACAAGAAGCAATACATATCAAACAAGAGATTGATGGATAAAGAGAATGTGGTATGCATATAAAAAGAAATGTTATTCAACCATACATAGAACAAAGTAGCCATGCACAATATGTTTAAACTACCCACAAAAGAAAAGCACAGCATGTTTCCAATTCTAAAAGCACTTAAATAATCAATTTCACAAAATCAAGTAAAGGATGATTAACAGGGGGACCATTGAGGATCAGATGCTGCAGAGAAAATTAATTTTACTATATATACATAAAATATACATAAATAGACAATGTGTATATATATTCTATATATATATATAAACAAAGTGTATATATAAAGATATATATACTATATACATTATATATGCATACATATACATATATATATACATATATACTTTTACATTATTTTCTACTGTAAAATAAAAACACTTCCCAAATATTTTTTAGTGGTATACAGCTGGAAGCATTTTGTGTTTATATTTTAAGAGTAACAAAGTTTGTTAATAAAATGTGTATGAAATACCTGAATGTGTCAGCTTTCTCTGGATCTGTTGTAATTCAAACGTAAGTGGCAAACCATAAAAATAGAAGAAAGTATGTGATTAAAGTAAATGTACTTGTGGATGCAGGGAATTGAACCAGATACTTTGATGGAATAGCCAGTGGTCTTAACCACTGAACCAGTGCAAGTACATTTACTTTAATCACATACTTTCTTCTATTTTTATGGTTTGCCACTTACGTTTGAATTACAACAGATCCAGAGAAAGCTGACACATTCAGGTATTTCATACACATTTTATTAACAAACTTTGTTACTCTTAAAATATAAACACAAAATGCTTCCAGCTGTATACCACTAAAAAATATTTGGGAAGTGTTTTTATTTTACAGTAGAAAATAATGTAAAAGTATATATGTATATATATATGTATATGTATGCATATATAATGTATATAGTATATATATCTTTATATATACACTTTGTTTATATATATATATAGAATATATATACACATTGTCTATTTATGTATATTTTATGTATATATAGTAAAATTAATTTTCTCTGCAGCATCTGATCCTCAATGGTCCCCCTGTTAATCATCCTTTACTTGATTTTGTGAAATTGATTATTTAAGTGCTTTTAGAATTGGAAACATGCTGTGCTTTTCTTTTGTGGGTAGTTTAAACATATTGTGCATGGCTACTTTGTTCTATGTATGGTTGAATAACATTTCTTTTTATATGCATACCACATTCTCTTTATCCATCAATCTCTTGTTTGATATGTATTGCTTCTTGTAAAATTATAAATTTGGCTATTAAAGACCTGGAATCCTTTACATCTAAGTGATTAGACGTTAAGTATTTTGTGACAATAAACATGTTCACAACTGCTCGTTGATATTTAGCACATAAGTTTGGAGAAGGGTCTCTTTGATTCTTTTGTTGATTATTACTGGAAGGTAAACAATTAGACTGATAACTTGGCTCTGGGGTTTCCTCAAGGCCAGTGCTTTAAAGTATTCTTCCTCACCTTGGTATTATTACAACATTGTAGAACTTTTTATGCTGTAAGTCCTAGTATAAGTATTGGGTGATAAGGTATTTAAAGGGTTTTTAAATAAGGTATTTAAATAAGATATTTAAAGGGTATTGTGCACTTGCTTTCACTTTCCATCCATCATGAACATATAATAACCCTACTCTATCTTTCACTGTAACCTTTCTGTACTACCTTGTCCTAGGCACAAACTCCTCAGAGTCATATGACTATGGAAGAGAAATCTCTGAAACATTGAACAAAATAACACGCCTTTGAACACAGTTTTCTTCAACAATTTTTCACAATAACAGAAAGACCTCATGTTCCCACATACACATAATGCTGAGTTGAAGGAATTCCTCCTGAATCTTGACATTATTGGCTAAACCACTATTTGCTTTACAACTCTTGTGAGATTATTATCGCTTACATGTGTGATGTAGCCTAATTTGTTTGTTTCTGCTTCTCTCACCTGTATTTTTCTGTTGCACTGAAAATCATTATCATAGTTAATATTATAAAGGATCTTTGTCTATTATCCTGAGTGAGGTAACCCAGTCACAAAAGAACACACGTGGTATGCACTCACTAATAAGTAGATATGAGCCCAAAAGCTCAGAGTACCCAATATACAATTCACAGATCATGTAAAGCTTAAGAAGAAGTAAGATCAAACTGTGGATGCTTCAGTTCTTCTTAGAAGTGGGAACGAAATACTCACAGCACAAAATGAGACAAAGTGCAGAGCAGAGACTAAAGGAAAGGCCATACAGAGACTGCCTCACCTGGCGATTCATCCTGTATACAGAGAGCAAACCCAGACACTTACAGATGCCAAGAAGTGCTTGCGGAAGCAGCCTGATATTGCTGTCTCCTAAGAGGCTCTGCCAGAGCCTGACAAATACAGAGGGGGATGCTCACAGTCAACCATTGTCCTGAGCAGGGGGTCCCCAATGGAGAAGTTAGAGAAAGAACTGAAGGAACTGAAGGGGTTTGCAATCCCATAGGAGAACAACAATATCAACCAACCAACCCCCCAGCGTTCCCAGGGACAAAATCACTAACCAAAGAGTACACATGGAGGGACCCATGGCTCCAGCCTCATATGTAGCAGAGGATGGACTCGTGGGGCATCAATAGGAGGAGAGGCCCTAGGTCCAGTGAAGGCTTGATGCCCCAGTCAAGGGGAATCCCACGGTGGGAAGGCGGAAGTGAATGGATGGATGGGTGAACACCCTCATAGAAGCAGGGGGTAAGGGCATGACATAGGGGGTTTCTAGAGGGGAAACCAGGGAAAGGGATAATATTTGAAATGTAAATAAGGAAAATATCCAATAAAAGAAAAAAGTAAAGGGTCTTTGTAAGATTCTGAATAAGTAATAGACTTTTTTATCTTTCAATTATTTTTTCAATTTTATTTAATTTTTCTTTGTGTTGAAGGTTGAGAACCTAGCATTATTCTTAGGCATTTTTGTATCTATCTTTCCAACACTAATGTGGAGAGAGGTCATTCACTAGCCCCGATAATCCTGGCGGGTGCTCATGACAAAAGTCATTTGATTTTGACATTCAAAAAATGTTTGGAACCTGTAGTCTACCAAAAGGTTCTATTCCTTTTTTTGTAATTATGGAAGTGACACACTGCCCTGGCAAAGAATGGATATAGGTCATCTTGTAATTCATGTAGAGAAAGAAGTTACAAAAAAAAAAAAATCTCAGAATTTCTCCCCTCAGGTCTCTCTGGCTTCTTCCCTTATCATTTATCTCTTCTTCCATGCATTCCTGCTAGGCTGTGACCTGCCAAAAGGTTATCAGCCAGATGGACTCACAGGAGCTGATGTCCTGCTTTATTTTCTGTGTATATAATAGTGTGCTACATAAATATCATACCTCTCAGAAGTACCCAGTTTTGAGTAATTTCCAATATAATGCATAATGAACTAATGTATAGTTTATAGATTCTGAAAATTGAACCTTAATTTTATTATTATTCTGCTACCCTATAGTTTCATTATTATTTATCTTCACCCTTTATTAACTTTACTTTAAAAAAACACTTCATCTTATAATTTCTTGAACTACTAAGTCAGAGTGTATATTTGGGATAATTAATTCTTTTTAATATAAAATTATACACTGATCTCAGGATCATTGTCTCTGTATCCTCTACTTCTAATAGTTTGTGTTCTGTGTTCCATTTGTGTTGATATTCTCAATATCAACAATGAAGCTTTTAACTTCATTGATCTATTGATACTTAACTTTGTAACAGTTTCCATAAGTCTTGGTTTTCTACGTTTCATTCTGCTGTTGATGTACCGTTGTCTCCCATCATGATTTAACCATTACTGTGTAAATCGCAGGGCTTGTATTTTTGGTTTTATTTTGTACTATTTTCTGGCATAACATATTATCATAGCCATGGCTTATAAAGTAAATAGATATAGATATGTGCTATGTCCTGTTTTGGGACTCTTAGTATCACAAAATGTCAAGTGTAACTGCCTCTAGTTAAGGTCTTTGTGCTGTATTACCATATAGTAGGCAGGGGGGTGTTAAAGAAGGTAAAAAATAGACTTTAACATTGTCTTTATTCCTCAAATAATAATGGTACCCAAAGAAATGTAGCTCATACAAATTAACTGTTTTTTCATGATCCTGACTTTTAATATGGTTACAATAAAAATTAAAACTCAAAGGTGAATTTTAAAGTAAAAACTTTTAAATAGCACTGTTCCAATGTGTGCTCACTTCTGGAATATGCTCCAGGTGTAATTTGCCAGTCTAATTATGAAATGTCCTATTTCCTTTTCACTCTCTCATAGATTTTCTTCTTCCTTTTTATTTTTTAATTAATTAAATTACATCACTATTTCAGCCCCCATCCATCCTCTCCTCTCAGTCCCACCCTTATGAATCCGTCCTCTCATTATTGCTTCTCCTTCAATGCAGAGAACAGGAAGCCCCCGTTTGGTAACACCCTGCCCTAAGACATCCATCCTCAGCAAAACTAACCACATCATCTCTAGAGACCCAACCAGACAGTATAGGTAGGGGAAGGACACCCAGTGACAGGCAACAGAGTCAGAAAAAGCTCCTGCCTCAGTTATCATGGGCTACACATGAAGACTAAGTAGAACATCTGCTACAAATGTGCAGGGGCCCTAAGCCCAGCCTCCGAATGGTCTTTAGTTGGTGATTCAGTCTCTGAGAGCCCACATGGGTCCAGGTTACTTGACTCTGTAGATGTTTTTATGGTGTACTTGACAACTCTGCCTCATTCAATCCTATCACCCACTCTTTCACAAGACTCCCTGAGATTTGCCTGATGTTTGGCTGTGGGTCTCTGTACCTTTCTCCATCTGCTGCTAGATGAATGCTTTCAGAAAACGCCTATGCTAGGGTCCAATTTATAAGTCTATCAGAGTATCATTAATAATGTCAGGGGTTGGTTCTTTCACGTGGGTCTCGTGTGGGGGCCACTCATTTGTTGGCCATTCCCTCAATCTCTGCTCCACTTTTGTCGATGCACATCTTGTAGGCAGGACAAATGGGTTGATGCCTCCCTCTCTCCAATGGAAGTCCTTACCTGGCTACAGGAGGCGGTTTTTTCAGTCTCCCTATCCCCAGCTACTAGGAATCTCAGCTAGAATCACCTCATAGAATTTTGAGAGCTTCCATCATTGTTATTTTGAACTCATTACTGTAGTAGAAATTTGAGATTTTTAGTATTAGCATTTTGTTCTTTAATGATGTCAATGTTTGATTCCTATAAGTGTATGAACTCTCAAAATCTGTGTGCAAACACTTAACATTATTAAACCACTTGAATATATTTGTCATTTCATCAATAAAGTCATTGTTTTCCTATTGTAAATATATTTTTAAAAATTGTACTCACTTCTGTTTAAAATTTGTATATCCACACCTATTCTGGTATGTATGTTCAGTATGTATGTATCTTTATATGTAAAATTAGTTTCTTATAGATCAGGTATTGAGTTATTTAAAAAATATCCTATATTATACTTTATGTCATCCAAAAATTTTAACACATAAACTTGTATGTATTTATAGAGTAATTTGTCATGCTTTGATGCAGTAATATATTATATAGTTTCAAATCTGGGTAAACATGTATATCTTTTTTATGAGAAAATATTCAAGTACATGTTTAGTATCATTGTTTATAATATAATTTTAGTTTAAAATAGAAACCTATTTTTCCTCTTTTAAGTTTAACTTAACACCTTTTTGCCAATACTTCCCTGTGGTTTACTGACTCCTGCACTCCCATGATTTTGGTAATTACCATTCTGCTCTGAGTATCTGAGTTAAGCATTTAAATTCTGCACAAGTGAATTCATTGGTCATTTTGCATTTTGCTTCTTTCAAGTTTCATAATGACTTCTTAGTTTCATCTACTTACAGCAAATGTATTGAATTTATCCTTCTCTGAATAAATAATATAACATGTTTTACAAATG
>JADRCC010544048.1:0-10554 GCA_019843855.1 Hylomyscus alleni
TTTATTCCTATCTATAACGTTCAATTCCTACCTGACATATGGGCAAATGGAAACTAATGATGGGAAAATACTAATGAGGGGCAGCAACTTCATTTTGAAGAAGCAGCAGGGCTGTAGGGATGGAAGAGGGTCAAGTCCAAGGTTAAAGCCAGGGGTAGACAAACTACGGCCCCAGGACAAACCAGTGTCCTGGGCCATTTCCAGTGCCTTTACTCCTCATAAGCACATCTTTTTATTAGAACACAGCAGAACTCATTCATTTGCATATTTTTCATGGCTTATTTCATGCTGTATCATCAGGGTTAAAGAGTTGAAACAGGTACTCTGTGGTACTCGATGATGAAAAATATTTGCTATCTGGGCCTTTACAAAAAGTCCACAGGGCTCTGTTCACAGCAACTGCGTGAGCAACTTTTATGATGCTCACAATAGAGCCTGAACCCACTGTCCTTCTCTCCCACGCCCTCCCCCAGACTCTGTCCTTCAGTCGTTATCAAACACCTTTATTCTTAACGAATTCAAACTCTACTTCAAACACAAAATAGCTGACTAAGTTGTTCTAATACCTGACTTTCATAGTTGGTAGGTCCTTTACATATGAAAAGACAATACTGGGTTATACATATGATCTGACCTACAACCGCAAGACTGCAATCGCTGTGTATGGTTGGAGAGAGAACAATATTGCTTCGCCTAAATAGAAAATCTGTTGCTTTTCCCCAGAGGAGTTCTTGTTTCAGAAGGGTGAGAATAGCCCCCAACCATAGCACACATATTGTAGCTATCCTTTTCATGGAAAGTGGGGAGACTAAGTTTTCTTAAGCTAATGTGTTCATCTATTTAAATAAAATATCTATATATGGAACAAATAAAAACCTTTGCCAATTTTCAGATTAACTATCCCCTCGTCCGTGGGGTGGGTGTCTCTGATCTACTAGATGAAATTAAACTCAGCCTGTGTCACCTACACCATGTAGTCCATAACTCTGATGAATACGACCCGATATGCTTTGCTATGAAGTGTTTGTGAGTAGACATATATCCTTAAGAGCTTCCGAATGTCCAGACTCTGGAATAACAACCGTTGATTGACTCGAAGCCTCCACCATACTCTTCCATACTCTTGTCCATTGTAGAGCTTGTCAGATCACTTCCTGTGGTGGTTTTAATGTGGCCCCCAAGAGTTCATGCCAGCATTGGAAATGCCAATCCTCAATCTCATGTGAATGGCATTTAGAGGAAAAGCATATTGAGAGGCAGTTTGGAAGCGATGGGGTCATGACTGTAAGGTTCCCATGATGACATTAGTGGCTTGGTAAGAACAAGAAAGACCTGAGCCAGCACGGCAAGGGTCCTTTTATGTTGTCCCTCCCACAAGGTTATGATGCAAATCAACAGTCCTCATCACATGCTAACGAGACATTTAAACCATTATTTTGGGCTTCCCAGCCTCCATTTCATAATCCAGAAAAACACCTACTCTTTATAAATCCCTTATACTTGGGTACTTGGTTACAACAACAGAAAGGGACTATGCTATGTCCCTTCCTCAGCTGGTTCGCTTACTTATGGGTCAGAAATATATAATTCTGAAAGATGTGTCTTCAACATTGAAACTATGTTTTTAGGTTTGGATTTTTTTGTTTGTTTTTTTTAATTTTTTAAATACGGGTTTTCTTTCGGCTCTAAAAACTGTTCACTGCATGACCGTTCTCTTCCCTGGATCCTGTATTCCCTTACTCCCTTCTCCATCCTTACAGTGCAGTCACCTTCGCACACTCTACCAAGCAGTGAAGCAGAAAAGAGAGAAAAAGAACGTAATTTCCCTGCATTCCCACCTCCCTGCTTCTGTGTCTCATCGATCCGAAATCCCTGCCACCTTTTCTGGCAAGAACTGTACTTCTCACCAGCAGCCTCCCTGCCCTGAATGCAAAGTGCCACAACAGACACTCTCTGTAACCCCACTCTCATCAGAACATGGCTTTAGCTGTATTTACATATGACATAATTTTTTAAAATCTTAAAAGCAGGGATTTGTAAGAATAGAGAGCTCCATCACGCCTGGAGTAGGCCATGGGGCCAGCTCTGTGACCGTTAGCAAAGATCCAGTGGTAAAAGAGATGTGCGTCCTTTCTGGCCCCATCCCCAGGCCTGTGGCCCTGCTGTCTCTCCTGGCTGCTGCCAGGGCTGACTCTCAGTGTTCTGTCTTCCTAAGAACCTACCAGATGCAGCCGCCAGACTGAAAGGGAAGAAGAATTGATTTCAGTTTCCAACTTGAGAATGTCCTAACGGCTTTGACCTTGACCAAGGCTATTTCACTTTCTTGCCAATCCTCAGCCAGAGTTTGCCCCCTGCACTGTGTTGATGCACTTCTCTGGGGTGGTTTTGGGTTTTTTTGTTTTTCTTCTTTATTTCTTCTCTGTGGCCTCTCATCTTGCTTGGCCTTGTGCCCTGACCCTCTCCAAACCCAGCAGGGCCTCCCAGCCAACCAGGATAATGATGAGCACCAAGGCAGAGATACGACACTGGCTCTTGGCTGGTTGACAGACACCAGGAAGGACCTGCAGCTGGGAGGCAATTGGGGCTGCCTGGCCCATCTTTCCAGGCCTAAGAATTGATCTGACCCTTGTTAATGAAGAGCAAATGATACTAGTTTTGAGGTAGGGTGACCTTTGTCAGGAATTATGCCTATTTTTGTCTCTTGACTTCATTTATAAGATGAAAATACCTGGAAGGCACAAATATTCAGAGAAAGATAATGTCAGGCCAGTGGTCAGTGATCCTTGGAAGGAAGCAGTAATTACTTTAGGCTAAGAATGAGAGAAAGTCGTACAGGGGAGCTCAAATTTGATCAGACTATCCAACAATAAGATCCAAACTAGATTAGGAAACTCCATCACAGAGCAATTACACTTCCCTTTCCAATGACTGTATCTGATTGCCAGGAGCTGGGGCCTGCCGAGGACATAATGATTCCTGAACAACACTATAAGAACACCCATTTATCCCATGGCCTATTCTTCTCCCTTGGGGGCACATCCTTAAGAAGGGTGGTGTGTGACTCTGAGTCAGGATTTGGCTTTATTGCTCAGATGTACAGTGACGATCTTATTCTATAGGTTAGAAGTCAGAAATGGGCAAGATGTGGGGCCAGTTTGCACTGGTCTACCCTCTAAGGATATATGAGCTGGAAGCTTGGTCCCCAGTGGGATAGTATTTAAATGAGAAAAACTGGGAGATAAGGACTATCAGTGAAAAGTAATTAGGTTATGGTGCCCAGGCCTCAGAAAAGATCAATGGTAAGTCTTGTAGAGTAGGTTAATTCCTACAAAAGTGGGTTCTTTAAAAGGTGAGCCTGGACCTTCTCCAGTCTCACTAGCTTCCTGTGTCACCTTAAATTTCTCCACCTTGTATATACTTCCACCATGATATGATTAACTATACTGAGTTTTAGCTGAAAGGTCCTCACTACAGCCAAAGGGATGCTAATATCATGTTCTTGTACTTTCAGAAGTAGAAAGTAGTGGACAGTATAGAGTTCAGCAAGGATCTTCCTTTTCAAGCATCATTTCTCCTCTTCAAAGTCTTGGCCAGTTCAAGGCCTAGGGAGGAACTTCAAACTAGACAGACATGACTAGGCACTGGGACCCCTCTTGTCTTAGGGTTTTACTGTTGTGAACAGACACTATGACCAGATAACTCTTTTTTTTTTTAAGATTTTATTTATTTTATGTATATGAGTACACTGTAGCATCTTCAGACAGACCAGAAGAGAGCATCGGATCCCATTACAGATGGTTGTGAGTCACTATGTGGTTGCTGTGAATTGAACTCAGGACATCTGAAAGAGCAGTCATTGCTCTTAACTGCTGAGCCATCTCTTCAGCCCCAAGGCAACTATTAATAAGGACAACATTTAATTGGGGCTGACTTACAGGTTCAGAGGTTCAGTCCACTATCATGAAGGCAGGAACATGGCAGCATCCAGGCAGGCATGGTACAGGAGGAGCTGAGAGTTCTACACCTTCATCTGAAGGCTGCTAGCAGAATACTGGTTTCCAGATCACACCCACAGTGACACACCTACTCCAACAGGGCCACACCTTCTAATAGTGCCACTCCCTGTGCTGAGCATATTCGAACTATCACATTCCACTCCCTGGCCCTCTTAAGCTTTTCAAACACATGAGTCTATGGGGGCCATACCTAAGCATAGCATAATGCAAAATACATTTTATCCAACTTCAAAAGTCCCCATAGTCTACAGCAGTCTCAACAATGTTAAAAGTTAAAAGTTAAAAGTTTCTTCTAAGATTCATCCAATCACTTAACTGTAATCCACAAAGCAAGACAGGAAACCAGCTGGGCAGACTCCAAACTCCACGTCTGATGTCAAAGCAGTCTTCAGATCTCCAACTCCTTTTTCATCTTTGTTGATTGCAACAAACTTCTTTCTCCTGGGCTAGTTCCACCCTGTTAGCAGCCTTCCTCAGCAGATAGCCCATGGCTCTGGCATCCTGAACATCTTGGGGTCTCCAAGGCAACGTCAATGTTACAGCTTCTTGTTTCAATGTCTGGGATCCACACATGATCTTCTGGTTTCCTCTAAAGGGCTGGCATCCCTTCTCTAACTCTGCCCTCTGTAGCACTCTAAGCTCAGGTTGGTCCACTCCACTGCTGCTGCTGTTCCTGGTGATCATCCCATGGTATTGGCATCTACAATGTGCTTAGGTCTTCTGCTGCTACTAGGCTTTACCAATAGACTCTCATAGGTTCTCTTTATGGTGCCAAGTCTCAACTCCTTTGCATGACCCCTTTAGTCATGGGCCATCAACTGCCACTGAGGCTGCATTTTTACCAATGACCTTCCATGGCCTCTCACAGTGCCAAGCCTCAGCTGCTCTGCATGACCCCTTCATGCTATCAAAACCAGTACCACCTGGGTGACTCTTACACATTACAAAGTCCAGCTGCAGCACAAGGTACAACCTTGGCTATCTCTGGAACACAGCCTCTTTGTGCTCTCAGAAAACACTTCCCAGAAGACTTCACTTCAGTGATGCTGGTCCCTTCTTAATCACCGCTAATCTTAGCTCCAGTTAACCACCATCAATTGTCCCAGTAGTCCCTTCTATTTTTCACTCTAAAGCCAGAGCCACATGGCTGAAGCTACCGTGTTCTGCTACTTTCTGGGGCTGGAACATGCACTCCCATCCCCACCCCCACCCCCTTATTCTATTACCAGCTTTCTGTTTTCTGATTCCCTCTCTGCCTAAGCTTGGCTTTCCTGGAACTTGTTCTGTAGACTGACCTTAAACTCAGAGAACTGCATGGCTCTGACTTCTGTAATGCTGGGATTAAAGGTGTGTACCACCAAGCCTGGATTTAAATTTAGCTGGGTAGGATCTTGCCCCAAAGTTTCTTAATCTATTATCTCCTAAAACATAGGATTCAGTTCCATTTCACTTCCTGGTGTCCCTTTAATACTCAAATTATATTTTTTGGATTTTTTTTCTTTCTAAGTTTGCTACACTTGTTCAAAATGCTCTTCATGAGACTTAGAGAACAAAGTCACTGCTGGACTCTTTTGAGACTTCCTTTGTCAATACAATTAATATAAATCTCTTTATCTTAGACTCAGGCAGACTCTTAAGACAGGGGCAAAAACCAGCCACATTCTTCACCAAAATACCACAAAAATAGTCTTTAGGCCACACATTGAAATTCTCCACTGAAACTTCTTGGGCCAGGTCTGCACAATTCAAAGACTTCCATATTCCTACTAGGATGGCCCATTAAGCCCCACTTAAAGCATTCCATTGCTTTCCACATCCAAAGTCCCCAAATCTACATTCTTCCAAACAAAAGTATGGTCAGGCCTATCGGAGCAATAGCCCAGTCTCTGGTACCAACTTCTGTCTTAGTTAGGGTTTTACTGCTGTGAACAGACACCATGACCAAGGCAACTCTTAATAAGGACAACATTTAATTGGGGCTAGCTTACAGGTTCAGAGGTTCAGTCCATTATCATCAAGGTGAGAGCATGGCAAAGTCCAGACAGGCATGGTGCAGGAGGAGCTGAGAGTTCTACATCTTCATCTGAAGGCCACTAGGAGAAGATTGGCTTACAGGCAGCTAGGATGAGAGTCTTAAAGCCCATGCCCACAGAGACTCGCCTACTCCAACAAGGCCACACCAACTCCAACAGGGCTACACCTTCTAATAGTGCTACTCCCTGGGCTGAGCATATACAAACCATCACACCTCTACTCTCTCTTATGCCCATTCATTAAATTAGAATTGATTCAAAAAGTGTAGCCATGGTGGAAAGCTAAGGCAATCTGAAAGACACTAATAGCTGCAGCCAGTCAGGCATGGAGCTCCTTGAAATTGCATGGCAGTGTCTTGGAGGGAGGTCCATTCAGTATATCCCTGCAGCTGCCAACATTGCAAAAGAAACCACAAGACAGGTTAAGGAAAAACCTAACGTAGGCTAGGCTTCCCTGACAAAGTCATATGAACAGAGACTGAAGGAAAAGTCAAGAGACTCACTGAGCCACAGGTGACAGTGTGACGGCTTCCAAGCACAGGGAAATTGGGCAGCAAAAATTGGAAGGGGGTATAGGTAAAAAATAAAGTGGGTTTAGGAGAATCTACACAGCAGGATAAGGAATTTCTCTGTGCATCTTCTCCATCCTCTTAAGAAACTTCCACAAGGGCCTGCATTGCTCTTTAGAATTTCCTACTTGGTCTCTGTGACAACATGCTCAACTGAGACCTGAAGTAAGAATTGGGGCTGGTGAGATGGCTCACCGGGTAAGAGCACCAACTGCTCTTCCGAAGGTCCTGAGTTCAAATCCCAGCAACCACATGATGGCTCACAACCACCTGTAATGAGATCTGACGCCCTCTTCTGGTGTGTCTGAAGACAGCTACAGTGTACTTATTTATAGTAATAAATAAATCTTTGGGCTGGAGCGAGCAGGGACTAAGCGAGCGGGGCCTGAGCGAGTGGGGCCAACGGGAGTGCACAAAGGTCCTAAAAAGTCAATTCCCAAAAACCAGATAAAGGCTCACAACTATCTGTACAGCTACAGTATATGTATGTATGTATGTATGTATGTATGTATATATATACACACACACACACACACACACACACACACACACACACACACATATAAAATAAACAAATCTTAAAAAAAAAGAAGAAGAAGAAGTAAGATTTGGAGATCCAAGTTCAATCAGGCCTACTCACACAGGTAGTTTCCCAGAATTCTTGTTTTGTTGATATGGGCTCTCACTATTTAGGACAGGCTGGCCTCAGAGTCACAATCCTCCTGCTGCAGCCTCCAAAATACTGGGGTTAGAGGCTGTACCACACCTGGCCTTTCAGTATGTTAGAGGAGTATGCCTTGCAGGTGTTAGATTCAGAAAAAAATCAAAACGTTTCTCATCCCTTTTCCTAGAGGTAGCGGCTACAGTGAGGGAAGGAAGCTGGAAAGACCCAGGTTTTCCCTGTGGCTCAGGGGAGGAAGATCCCTTCTTGCCCAGAACGACATCAGAGCCATTTGCTGAAAGTGAAAATAAGAACCTCAACCGAGCCTTTAGAATCCTGAAGTTGAGTCTGAAGCAGGCCAAAGCTCCACCGCTCTCCCTCTTAGCATCCTGTGCCTTGACTGGTCTGTGAATGCAGGAATCAGACCCTATCTCCCTTGTCTGGAGTCGCTGGTGGCAGAGAGCAGCAGAGCTTTGTTCAGAGAGGAATTGTTAGAACAAAATAATGATGCAATGAATGTGAGCACTCAGGGAGAGAAGCTCAGTTTCTGCGGCAGAATTCGGGGTGGGGGGGAACTTATTTGCATTTGAAAAATAATCTCATTAGGGGAGCGTATTAGATTATAAGATATTCTTTTAGAAAATATGTTAGAAGAACCATAGCAAGCTCTCATGTGCATGCCCGCATGCACACAGAGGATGACACATATACTCTTAATGTTCCAGTAAAAAGCACATGCATAACTTTTTAATTAAAAACCAATAAATTGATCACTAGAGGTTTCTAAAGGAGGAAATGCTTGTGGAGGATTAAAAAGAAAGGGACCAGGAGCCTGAGGAATGACATTAGAAGGAGCTGTATGGAAGGCTAGGCAATGGTAGAATTAATGCTATTTAAAAATGGTTGCATTAAAGCCTTCCTGATGGGAACTAGAGCATTTCATTGACTTGGGTAATTATAGAAGCTGCTCCCATTTTACACTTTTTAATTAGGTGCTTATAATCACATGCATACAAGGCATCGTCGCTGGCTACTAAAATTTTAATCAACATGTTCAATACAACAGTGGGGTTCAATTCATCAGCTGGATAAATCCTCCAATTTAAAGGACTCCACATGGGGACCTCGGAAATGGGTCAGTGGTTAAGAACACTTGTTCTTGCAGAAGACCCATGACTGACTCCCAGCACTGACATATCAGCTTAAATCCATCCATCACTCCAGGCCCAAGGGTTCCAATACATTTCTGACCTCTGTGGGCACCAGGCATGCATGTGGTGCAAGCATGTATGGTGTAGACAGGTAAGCAAGCAAAACACTGGTACACATAAAATAAAATGAATAAATATTTAAGACTTCACTAAAGAGGATTTTGTGTGCTACTATATAAAACCTGTCCCAAATGACTCCTTTGCTTTCATGTTTCTCTACTAGGGTTTTTGATTCTCATGAAACCCCTTTATATTAGGCTACTTGTCCACTTCCATTCTCTCTCACTCTTTCCTTTTTAAATAATTTCACAGTCCTCCTTTGAGTCAATTATTACAGGCATGGGACTACTTATATTGCAAAAGATTTTAAGTACCATCTGCCTTAGGGTTTCTATTGCTGTGATAAAAAACCATGGCCAAAAATAACTTCAGGAGGAAACGGTTTATTTCACTTACACTTCCGAGTACCAGTCCAGCACCAAAGGGAAGTCGGGGCAGGAACTCAAGCCGAGGCAAGAACCGAGAGGCAGGAGCTGATGCAGAGGCCATGGAGAACTGCTGCTTACTGGCTTGCTCATCATGGCTTGTTCACCCTGCTTTCACATAGCACTCAGGATGGTCAGCTCAAGGGTGGTACCACCCACTATGGGGTGGATACTCCCACATCAATCACTAATTAAGAAAATCCCCTACAGGCTTGTATACAGCCTGATCTCATAGATGCATTTCTCCAGTTCCTCCCAGATGGCTCTAGCTTGTGTCAATTGCAAGAAAGAAAGAGAGAGAGAAAGAGAGAGAGAGAGAGAGAAGAAAGAGAGAGAGAGAGAGAAAGAGAAAGAAAGAAAGAAGGAAGGAAAGAGAAAGAAGAGAAAGAAAAAGGGAGAAAGAAAGTGAAAGAGAGAGAAAAAGAGAAAAAAAAGAAAAAGAAATTAGCCAGTACACAATCCTTTTTTTTATTTTATTTTATTTTAATAAGAAAACTAAATTGCTTGTCTTCCCTAGAACCATGTAACTGTATCTGGGTAGGGCCAGATACAGATAGGCCTAGAACCCCTAAACCCCTGTATGGGACAGTAAATCGTGCCAGGAAGCTTGTTGGGAAGAACAGGTCTGAGACTCTGGAAACTTCGGTGGGTACACACCTGAGAGAGTAGGTGCCTCCCTGCTCTCTGCCAAATACCTGGCCTGGAGCATGTGCCACACTTCCCACATAAGGACCCATGACTTGTGGTCACGTAGGCCTAGAACAGAGTTCTCTATGCTAATGAGGTATTTAGAGGCCCTGAGGGTTTAGTCAATAAGCTTCCCTTCCCAGACATTCCTCCCTGCAAAAGGTATTTAATTCTCAGGTCCACCCTGAGAAGTTGGGACTGGTGAGATGGCTCAGTGGGTAAGAGCACTGACTGCTCTTCCGAAGGTCCTGAGTTCAAACCCCAGCAACCACATGGTGGCTCACAACCATCTGTAGTGTGATCTGATGACCTCTCTGGTGCGTCTGAAGACAGCTACAGTGTATTACACTGGAGCGAGTGGGGTTGGAGGGAGCAGGACCCGAGCGTGCAGAGATCCTGGGTTCAATTCCCTGTAGCCACATGATCCGTTCCAGCCTTCTGTTCTCATACACGTAAATCATACACATAAAATAAATAAAAAAATCTTTGAAAAAAAAAAATAGAACATTGAAAAAAAAAAAGAAAAGAACTGTGTGGATTTCATTGTTCTAATAAAACACCCTGAGAAGTTGGTAAGTATCCATTTTCCATGATGAGCAGTCAATAAACAGTTTGGAGCCAAGGACTGTCTCTTCCATCAAGAACCACCATGGGGAGCATAGAGCAGCCCTTCGTCTAGAGAGCCACTGCCTTCTCCTGGAGAAGGCCCATCAGCACTCCCAGCCACAGCCACAGTCAGGCTAAGGACCTTCATCAGTGGGCAAAGCCAGAGCTCCCACGGCCCCCACTTTGGCCCTGGACTAGTCACTGTCCTCAGCCCATGCCACACACACCCCTTCCCTCCTACTCCCAACTCCTAACACGCAGCAGCACCTAAATGTCCAGGAGTTTC